>CM044003.1:75141666-75149166 GCA_024085815.1 Flaveria linearis | reverse complement strand
GCTACATGTAAATCATCATCATCGACATCTTCACAAAACAATGGAGAAACACAGTTACAACATCTCCTTAAAGGACCTTTGAAGCAACATCACCAACCCCTTCCACTCATACACATTCCTCAAGTTCTTAAACCCACCCAAACACACAAACCCTAATTCACCATTACCATCATCACCATTTCCCCCAAAAAACTCATCTTTCACCCTCTTCATGATTCTAGAAGACTCCAAACACCCTAATCTGTTCGGATTCGTCAAACACTCTTCCCTAATTGACGGATCGATCTCTTCTTCATCTTCTTCAACTCTACTCACACCGTCAACAAGTACAGCTTTAGCCTTGAGGGAAATTACGCATTTAACGGTGGGTTGATCGTTGTAAAACCGGGGGCGGAGGACGGCACGGCAGCCGGAGAGTTCTCCGGCGGAGCCATCTAAGAAATGGTTGTGCTGGTTATGCGTTCTGACGTAAAAGGGGGAAAGAACAGAAGCTAGGGTTTTGTAGGTTTCGGAATCATGTAATCGGAGCTTCACTTCAACTTCCATGGTGGATTAGGGTTTCGATTCGTGCACAGATGTTGTGGATCTGCAAGAAGAAGTTAAGATTGGAGGCCTATGCGTTGGGACTTGGTTGAGGAGGAGGTGGTGGTGTTGAAGTGGTGGAGGAAAGAGGTGACGCCGGTGGTGGCGATGGTGGTGGTGGCGATGGTGGTGGTGGCGGCGGTGCGACGGCGAGCTTCTTCGAGTTCTTCTTTGTCTTCGATTTTGACGTCGATTTTGGTTGGTTTTCTCCTCAGCATTATTTGAAATTGAAGGTTTTGAGACTAGTCAACAATAAGTATTAACTAAAAATAAATTACATATAAATTACTAAAACACCCTTTGAATATAATAAATATAAATATATAATGAAAAATTGTGATTGGCTAGGATTGGTTTTCTTGGTTTTCACAAAACTATGTGTTTTCTTAGGATCCCTCCCCTATATGTATATATATATATATATATATATATATGTATATATATATATGTATATTATATATATGTATATATATGTATATATACATATATATACATATATATATACATATATACATATATATACATATACATATATATACATATAGTGTATATGCATATATATATATATATACATATATACATATATATAGATATATATATATACACATATATACATATATATACATATATATATAGAGAGATATACATATATATATATATACATATATATATATATACATATATACACATATATATAGGGGCAGGATCTTTTCAGAACTTATAAAGATCGTCAGAACTACGAGAACTAATATCAACCATTGATTTTATATATTTAATTTTGAATTTATTTATTACTAAAGGGTAGGATTGTAATCAAATGTTTTAGTATGTTGTAACTGCCTAATATATTTCCATAATATTAGGCAATCTTTATCTTTTCAATTTTAAATATTCCTAATTTATAATCCTTTATATTTTTCAACTGCAACTTTTGATTTTCATACCTTGAACATCACGATTCAAACACTAAAGAAAGATCCTTCAAATCATCAAACAAGGATTATTTAATAAGACATTTTTGAAGAAATTATTCCAAGCAATTTATGAAGGATAGCAACCGAGGATCGTTTGATTTTAGCATTTGAAGATCATTGAAAAATCAACTGAAGATAGTGATCTGACATCGATCGAGTATTCAAGGGATTTAGCATTGCTTGTCTGATCAAAAATGAATTTAGCTCAAATAAAGGTATTGTATTTTTGTTGATCGTGTAAAAGCTTCTATAGCTTTTTTCATTGTTCTTATTCGAATGTTAATATGTAATTGGTAATTTCAAACTTATTAGTGGCTTATTTTATTTTTTTTTTTGAGTGTCTATTGCATTGTTGTCTATATTCATTATTTTTGTTGTTTTTTATCACCTGTCAATTTAAATTTTATTTGTTTATTTTGAAGATGTGGTAATTTGGTTATGCAACAGTGTGACAACGATCAGTTTAAATTTTACATATATGTAAAAATACTTGTTTAATTTGATTATTTACATCTTATCTTACTACTCTAATAAAAGGGTAAATGAGGGTGCCATGTGTCAGCAACACAATCATTCTCACCAATTTTTTCCCGCTTCTCTCTCTCTCCTATTAAATAATTACCTTAATTACTAATAAAATAATTTTAATCTATATCTCTATATAATACTAAAAGAGTAACTTAGGGAACACTTGTTACATTCTTAGACTCCCTAAGTTTGTTTTTCATGCCTCTCTCCTCTTAAATAATTACCTAAATTAAAGATTAAATGATTTTAATTCTTTTTAAGTTTAAAATATTTCTTAATGTCTTTTTATTAATGTTATTTCTAGAAAATAATTTTTATAAAATAAGAGTTTTTCTAAAGCATCAAACATTTTTAAAAATATGAAATATCTTAAAATTGATGTTTTTAAAAATTAACTTCTTTATAAACTACAAATAATTAAAATTAGGAGTTATAATAAGAAACTTTTAAAAATGATATTTTTAATACGGTTTGTTTGGAGAAAATGGTTAATTTTTTTGGAAATAAAAATTAAAATTATTACTTATAATTATTATCCATATGTAATTTTAATCATTTCTTATTTTAAAATATCATTTTATACTTATAAACTTTTATCATAATTAATATTTTATTTTTAAACTTGTGTAATACACGAGTTTACTAAAGTTAGTATTACATTAATAACGATCAACAACTAATCAATTTTATTTTTCAACCCGTGTAATACATTTAATTTTATTTATATTTTTATGTTATTTTAATAATTAACTCTCCACCTCCCGTATAACACACGGGTAACTAAAGCTAGTATATAATAAATTAAGAAAGAAATTTATATATTAAGGTTATTTCTAAATAAATTGAAATTTTTAAAAAGTCAATTTTTTAAAACAAAAAATAATCAAATTTGGGAGTTGTAATAAGAATTTTTTTTAAAAATAATATTTTATACGATGTGTTTTAGAATAAAATGTTTATTTTTCTAAAAAATTTTAAAAAGTTGATATCACTGTTTTATTATTTATAGTTTATTTTGATACGTAATTTCAGTCATATCATATCTTAAAATATTATTTTATAATTATTAAATTTATTATATTAATATTTTATTTTTTCAACCCGTGTAATACACGGGTACTAAAGCTAGTATATACATATACATATTCAATTTAAATTATGATTGATAGTATGAAAATTTACATATATGTAAACAAATAATTATATTAAAATTTTAATTATTAATATGAAGATTTACCCATATGTAAATAGATGATCAATATGTAAATTTACATATAATATATATACATGTTCGTCTTTTGAAGAAGTTGATAGCTAGTTTAAAAAATTATGTGTAAATAGTGTACCTAATCATTAAGACATGTACAATAATCATAAACAATTGTTTGTACAATTGAACTTTATGTTGTTTTAGCATCTGTTTTCTATAGATTTTATTTAGATGTTTTACTATATTTTTTCTACTATTTTAGTGTAGATTTTTTCCTAAATTGGTGTTGTTTTAGCATTTTTTATGCTTAATTGGGTGCTATTTTAGTATATGCTATTGTTTCTGTAGATTTTTATAATTTAGGTGCTACATTAAATGTTTTTTACTTCAGTTTATCACTTTTATACTACTAGATTGGGTGTTATTTTACATATATGTACTTTATATAAATTATACAATATGATGATCCGTCTGAGCAATAATCTATTGAATTTTTTGAATCACATAATTTGATGATCTACATATAAATTTTAGGAATAAAGTGAGAGAATGAGTAAATATGAGATGTTCTATATTTTTAAAGGGTTTCCAAAAGAACTAAATGGTTTCAATTTACTAATACCCTTTATGCTTTAATTACACAAATTAATATAATAATTTAAATAATTACCTTTTAATCTCAACCATTGATTACTATAATCAATGGTTTATAAGAGTTCTGCAAGTTCTTATTTTATGGGAAGTTCATAAAAGAACCTAACCCTATATATATATATATATATATATATATATATATATATATATATATATATATATATATATGGTGTGTGTGTGTGTGTGTGTGTGTGAGTGTGTGTGTGTGTGTGTGTGTGTGTGTGGGTGGGTGGGTGGGTGGGTGGGTGGGTGTGTGTGTGTGGGTGGGTAGGTGGGTGTGTGTGTGTGTGTGTGTGTGTGTGTGTGTATGTATATGTATATATGTATACATATATACACACACACACACATATATATATATATATATGTATATGCAGGATCGTTTGTTGGTCACTCAACAGATGGTTTTTCTCTCAAACTCACCTTGAACAACACTCAGCAAGAGTCAATGAAGAGTTGATCACAATATAACAAGTAACATAGTAAATGAACACAGGAAGTAAATTTTCAAGGTACTTTTATATTTTGCTTCTCAACTCAAAGGATTACAAGACTCTTGGACTCAAATCTCTCTTCCTAATGAGTTACACAGAGAAGATATATGTAATACTACCTACAGCCGGATATACTTTGATACCAGCTGGAAACCTCTAACCAAACATCTATACTACAAGACTCTAGGTGAGGTCTTTCAGATATTTTGCCTAAGAGTTGGTAGTCAGGACATGTCCCTGACTTACCTTTTGTCACCAACTAAAGTTGGTAACATGTATTATCATAAAAAGGTATACAGTAGAATAAAGTATGGTCAACAACATGGTTCTTTAGGAAGAAGCCATACTGTATCAGAGGTCTGCAGCGGACTGTCAGAGACCATACTTATGTCTACTGGACATAGCAGTGTCTTCCGAAGGATAAGTTTCTTCGGAAGAATAACTTCTTCCGAAGCCACTTATACTTCGGAAGACTGCTTCTTCCGAGGCTTGGAGTCTTCTTCTGTCTTCGGAAGTAGACTTTGTCTTCAGCTCTTTCTTCAGACTTTGTCTTCGGAAGTCTTCAGACTTTGTCTTCGGAAATCTTCAGACTTTGTCTTCGGAAGATAGTCTTCAGCTCTTTCTTCAGCTGATGACTTCAGCTGTTGTTCTTCAGACTTCGGAAGATCGCATACTTAGCTTCGGAAGCCTTTTGAGTGTAGCACCAAAAGGACTATGTGAAGTGGTTTTGGTTGTACCAGCCTTATAATGACCCAACAAACTCCCCCTAGGCTGATGCTACCAAAACTTCACCTCTCTCTTCTTCTCAAAACTTTCAACACCAAGGAGAGTAGATATTTATCTGTGTCCTTGTTCTTCCCTGATGTGGTGCTGAGAAGTTTGTACAAATCCTTGGTAGACAGAACATCCAGTCTGTCACCTTGGATTATATGTACCCTTTGTTGTGGCCCTCTGAAAAGAGTTAGTTGATGGGAACTATAGTCATATTCCCATCTAACTATAGGTTCCAATTCTGGACCCTCCACCATCTGTAGAAAGGCTGGGCCCTTGGTGGTAGGTCTTTCCTTGTCTTCCTGTCTTCTCAACTTCAACTCTTCTTCGATCTTGGCTTTTGCAGTTAGCTCGGCTAGATGAAGACTGCAGAGATAGTTTCTGATGATAGCAGCAGTCTTAGAGTTGGAGGGGTTGGAGAATGGCTTCTCTGTAAGCTCAGCAATGTCAAATCTGCTGAGATGCAGTAGAGAAGTGGCATTAAGCCTGTTAGTTTCACCATTCTCCCTTTCCACAACAAAGTTGTGAGAAGGTTCATCGAACCTCCACTGGATTATAACTTTCCTAGGTCCAGGAGACTGACTAGGAATCCTGTCCTCCTTCCTTGTATCCAGTAGAGTCGCCAGTTTCCTTCTTAGTCTCTTCTTTTCAGCATTAAGAGTATCAGAGTTGAGACCGAGAAGTCTTGCAGCCTGGCCCAAAGTACTTCTAGGCAACTCAAGAAATTGACCTAGATTGAGGGAGCTTGAAGAGTTATCAACATAGGTGATGTTGATAAGGTCTCCCTCACAGGAGATACTGCTCATAGTAGTGCAGTTGATGAGCCTTGTCTTGAGCTCCTTTATTTCCTCAAGAGATAGATGTTTAGAAGGCTGAGAGGATGATCTTGGTTTCTATTGGGTAGGTTTAGGTTTAGTGGTTCTAGGTTGTGTTTTGGGTTTAAGGATATGAAGTTTAGATGTTTGAGGTGATGAGGTAGGTTTGGGTAGAGTTGTAGGTTCAGGGGTGTAGGTTTCATCTGAGGGTTCGGTTTTGATAGGAAATGGAATTGGTTCTTCTGGTGTGGGTTGTGGTTGAGTGGTTGGCTGTGGTTGAGTGGCTGGGGTGAAGACCATTCCCTGTCCCCTCCTATACATCTCCTTCTTTTTCCCCATACGGATGTCAGCTTTTATTTCACTGACAATCCGTTGGAGTGTCCTTTCGGACATAGGTCCCACCTGCCTACCAGAGAAGCCATGAGCCCGGAGATAGTCTTTCATCCAGGCTTTGTCATTGGACTTCTCGGTGGCAGTGACCCCCTTTTCTTCCTCCCTCCGCTTCCTCTCCTTCAACTTCTCCCTGGCAGCTTGCTTCCTTTCCTTCTCCATTTGATCCTGCTCTTTGTTGTGGAGCAGCAGGATCCTGTCATCATCGTGTGGAGATAGTTCAGGAAGACTAAAGCCTCTTGAGAGTAGGAATTTGATCCTAGCCTCTCTCAACTGCAGGGCTGCTTCCCTTTGTTCTTATTTTTCCCTCTCCAAGGCCAACCTGGCTTCTTCTTCTAGCCTTAGCCTAGTTGTCCTCTCCAAAGTCACCAACTCCTCTAGTGGTAGCAGGAGTACTTCCTCATTGGCAGCTTCTAAGTTGATGAGCTGGTCAATGAGTGTTGTCCTTCTCTTAGTGTTGATTTCCTCCTGATTAGCTGCAGCTGCCTTAGAACTAGCAGCTAGCAGCTTCTCAGTGGGAAACCTACCTTTCTTCTTGAGCTTCTCAATCCTTTCCTCTTCCTGAAGCTCTTCGTCGGTCAATTTCCTTTTGCCTTTGTCTTTGGCAGAGCTTGACTGTGGTGGTTCTTGGATAGAGGGTTCAGATTGAGAGAGAGGTTCAGCTGGTGTTTGGGATGGGGGTATATCAGAAATGTCTTCCCTGCTCACCTCAGATGCTATTTCAGCAATAACATCTGTGATGGTTAGTTCCTCAGACATTTGGAACAAACCTTCTGCAGCTTCCATCTCAGCTTCGGAAGACTTGTCTTGTTCTTCCGAGGCTTCAATGTTAGCTTCAGAAGTTTCAGCCTGAGTTTTGGAAGAAGAGGCTGCTGCAAGTTCTATCCCATCTATTTTAGTTGCTGGGCCATCAGTCCCCATTTCCCTTCGAAGTTAATCTTAGGTTCCATGTGGACCTTAGGTTGACCAACTTCGTCCATAATGGTAGAAGGTGCAGTTAGTCTTTGAAGCTCCTCAGCCCCAAAATATATGAGTGTGGTGTCAGGGCTGGGCTGTTCTAAGGAGGATCTTAATACAAACTT
>CM044003.1:75019166-75136666 GCA_024085815.1 Flaveria linearis | reverse complement strand
AAACTATTTGAGAAGTAAAATGCACATGAATATTGTTTCTAGCAATTCCAAAAGTACATGTTAAGGCGCTTATATCCTTTCCAAACTAATTTCTACACTCTTGTTCATTTAAACAGGGGACAACTTTTTAAAATCGATATGTTTGTCAGATATTTTGAGCAATGTTTGACACTTTCCTCTCAGCCACCCCGAAAGCGGATGTATGTAAACATGTTCAAAACTGTGAGTTGCTAAGAAATGTGATCATGCATCTGGCACTTTGAAACAACCCATCTAACTTTTGCCAAACAGCAGATTGAGCTTCTAGAAGCTTCTGTGCCTTTGCTTGTAACTTGGATTGCTTTCTTATAGTTTCACCATGTATCTGCCAAAAACAAACACCAGATTTAATATGAATTTATCCACTCAAACGCCACCAATAAACAAATTATATTCTTTGGATAAAGTGATATTATGAAACTCTCTCTTAATTGTTGGATATAACGATATAGAAGGTTGTATGCACAAAATATAGCTTTATATCGTCGGTTTGACCTGTTTGACTCCAACCGCTTTTATGCTAAATATGTTCTGATAAAAAAGCAGAAATTAATTCATTCAAATACAAGTTCAAACCTTCAAGAACAATCGAATCAGAGCCTGTATGAACTCGAAGTTGTTTCTGTGTGAGATTTCGTGTATAAAATAGTCGAGTAAAAGTTCGAGGACAATCAACTCTGGTCTCTTTTCAGGTTCTTGTTCATCGTCATCATCAATAATCTGAAGCATTCTTAGTTCCACGTCCAATGTTGAAGATGATAGACTTTTGAGATAATCAGTGAACGCCTCAACTGTATCATTAAGAGGATCATAAGAATGTCACACTATGGAACAAGCAAATAGTATTATCATTATAAACTGTTGTTGAACCCATTCTCACTCACAATTATTCATCTCAATAGATGAGTGCAGAAATTGTACAAAGGGTGATGAGGGCAAATCTGTAATTCTGGTAGTTCTATCATCTTGTGTCGGCTTTTCTTCATTAGTTGGTTCACTCGCCTTGAATACGATCTCTCCGGAGAGGGATGGTATGGAAGGTAAAAAGAAAGGTGCTTTTTCAGGCTTTTTTGGAGGCTCAATGGGCTTGTTGCGCACCTGAAAATTGCAAAATAATATCATCACATCAAACAGGATATCTTAAACTTGTGCATGAAATATGCATGTGTTAAGAGATGGAAACCTTTATGATATCCAGGTTGATCAAACTTTGCCACTGGCTCTTAGGGAGCAATGAAAGTGTGACCAGATCCGGGATTTGTTGATCCAGCAGTGGAGTGTGAGTTATGGGCTGGGCCTGAGGCTGAGGTTCGGTTAAAATAGGCTTCTCTGAATCAACGTCATCTTTTGAAGTCTCTCCTCCAGAAGAGATGGAAGGCAACTTTACATTCACAACTTCCTTCCCACTTCCAAAAGAACCGATATGTGCAGCTCCAGAAAACATTGTTTGGTTTACCCTAATAGGACCCAAAAAACATTCAGATTTTAACTTGCCTTTAAAAGCAAAGTGGCAATATAAGTGGGCCGATAACATGTCAAAATTGGTAAAATATACTCATAAATAAGTTCAAGCAGATCTAAGTCAGATTGACCTGCTATCTGTTTCGGGGTTTTTTGTCTCATAATAACCAATATACTAAATGTAAACTTAAACGTTACCAAAAATAACATTTTGTAGCATTAATGGTATTGGGACTGGTTATGACGTTGCGGCACATATCATTTTATTCTGAAAATTTAGAATTCTTCAGATTACCATTTCTGCTATATTGACCCAAGCATTCCATCACGAATTACTTTGTTTCTACCATCCAATGAAAATTATAACGTTCCAATTCGCAAATACTTTTGAGAATGTATGATCACTAATTAAATATATAAGTAATCCATGAATAATGACATATAAAGAAATCACGTGAACAAAAAATAACAACTTAATATCCACAAAATTTTACCGTCACAACATAAAATTATCAAACAGGTCAGTTGTTAAAGAGAAGCAGTGGCTTACCATAGATAGACACCATTCTGGTCAACATGAGTGGTTGCCAAAACATCCATGTTAGGTGACAAAGATAAAGCAGTAATAGATACATCAACATGTATTGCATCAATCTGTCTTGCTAAAATGACATCCCAAATCCTGAGGGTGCCATCCATACTTGACGACATCAGCCATTTTCCATCCTCACTAAAACAAATGTCTGTGATTCTATCGGTATGACCTTCAAACTTTCTAACAAGCTTTAATGCCACAACATCAAACATGCGGATAACTAAATCATCCGTTACAGTAGCCAGAAGCCCTGAAATTATTGAAAATTGGTCTAATTAGTGGTGGCAATTTGAGCATGTTCACTCAAAATGGGAAATTTGGTCATTAATCTCCATCGGGTCAAGCTGGTAAAACAAATACTTAACTAAGATGAAGAAAAGCCAAATGGGTCAAAACTCAAATGCTTACTACTTCGCATTTGCTCTATTAAAAAGTTACAATATTATTTTGAAATTTTAGATTTTATAAAACTATATAATGCATTTAATTGATATAAAATTCAAAAAAGGAAAACGCAAGTGCTGATGGCACAACTGCACAAGGCAACCCGCATGTGTGAACCCATACTAAAATTTAGCCCTTTTAACCCAAATCCATTTTCAACCATTTCCGGCCTCACTGACCTACTAATTTATTTACATCTACCAATCGAGTACATGTGGACGGGTTGGTATGTGTAGGACATGACAAGAAAAGACAAACAAAAGTTGGAACAAGCATACCATTGGAACGGTGGTATATGATCTTAACAATATTGGAACCAATTTCCCACTTGGATTTCAGCTCGCGTCCTTTAAAACTCCAAACCTAAAACGGAACATAAGTGGATACACATAAATTACTATAATATTGTCAAAACAAAAAAAACTAAATCATGTAATCCAAGAATATAAATAAGTGTAAACATACTTTTATATCCCCTTTATATCCTGCACTGATCATTAGCGAATTTGTTGAATCACAAGCAACACCTACCACCTCTCCATCATGAGCAGATTTTCCTTTCTCTAAAACATCAACATAAGATCCACGGCTCATGCCTGATTGAAGATTGAATTTTTCAATCCAACCACCAGCAGTGCCTACTATAGCAAAGCTGCCACATGAACTGATAGCGCATGCCTGTCATCAGATAATAAAATGTTTGATTAAAAGCATTTTTTTATATATTGGCTAGAAATAAATTAATTCATAATAAAAGTGCACGTAGATATAATGTGCCTCATGTGATTTTACTTGAATACAAGAAAATATATCAACATGAAAAATACTAGCGTGGAGAGGCCTAAGATCACAAGACAGGCAGAGTGGATAACAGGTATAAGTTTATTGGGTTGGGACATTGGGTTGAGTAGACCAGCAAATTTTGTCCTTTTATAAAACAACATATAAATAAGTCATGTTGTACTATGGAAACAATATTATTACAGGGATAATCTAAATCAATGAATAAAAAATACTTTAGGAGGCTGCATATAATCTTATGCAACCATAAAGGATAGATTGTGTGGCAAATTATTGTAATAAATTAAGTAATGACAAGTAAAACAGAATAATAACCTTTACTGGAGCTGGAACATCTGTAGTAGGTGTCAAGATATGCTCACCAAGAACAAAGTTCTGTAGCCTCCAAACATATGCATGTGGTGTATCCATATGACATGTAACTACATTGGACCAGTCCCGTTCCCTAATTTCAGCTAATAAATTAGCCCAAAAAAAAAACATCAGATGACGAGCTTTGGAAGTTCTAGAGTACGAGAGTATTTCATAAACCAAATTCAAATTAAAAGTGCTACAAATTTTGCCATATTATTACCAATAATTATAATTAATAGCTATAAACTTCCTTCACCTTAGTGAAAAAGGTAAACTTTTGGTAACAAACTAACATTGAAATTTCAGAGAAACGCAGATCTTCACTAGGCTTTATCCTAGGAATTAGAGTTGTCGAAAAACTAAAGATGTTTGCGAACATTCAAAAACATATTGAAGATTTCTCTTCTTTCCAATAATAAAAGACACGAGACATAAAGTAATTTAATAGACAGCATACCAACATCAAATGCAATCACAGGCTTCAATTTGATTTCTTCTTCCTGTAAAGCAAGCCAATTATGAAATGTAACTATGTAAGGCAAAAAAACTTTTGCCAAGAAAACCATCTATCCCAAAAATAGTTTTACATGTTCGTTAGTAAATTACAAGGTACAAGAATTTAAATGTGATGATGTCGGCATACTTTCGTTATTGCAACGCGTTGGTGTCACATAGTGTTTTCGAAAATACTATCCGATAACCATCATACCTTTAGTTTGAGTTTCTTTGCTCTTTTTGTCACGTGACGTTGAGAAAGCTCTCTACTTTGTTGATCCTGATTCAATAGAATAAAACCATAAGTTTCCGAGAAAGCTAATTATTACGAAACATACATGTTTGATTTCAAAAACATCTCAAGGTAAATTGTTATCTTTTTGCCAGGTAAAATGGTCAGATGACTAAAGTGAACAATATACAATGTGCATCTCTAAAAAATAAGAATTATTTTCAAAGGAGAACAGATTCAAGATAGATTGATAAGTACAGGCAAGTTAAAACAATATATATATGCGTATAAAACACAGCACATGCATGCATATACATATTATATTGGGTGTGTAACATTGGTATTTAACCTGAATAACAGAGAAGAGGCGGAAAGCACGATCTTGACCAGCAGACAGAATGTGTCTCCCATTAGCATAGAACCTGTAAAGCCCCTCCATGAATTTAATAAACAACATAGACGGTTACTTAAGTAAAAAAAGTAAAGATCCTCTCACATTGTAGATGTAAAAACATACAGAAATTAAAAAATCATTACATTATATTACCTTATACAAAGAGGAGGTGCACTGTGCCCACTTCGAAACCTCAGCAAACGTGGATCACCATCAGTTGTATCAAAAATCCACATCTACAAGAAAAATGGTATGTACGTGATAAAAAATACAACACAACAAAAAATCAAAGAGCGTGTAGTGTTTCATGCACACCTTTATCGAGTTGTCTGTAGATGCACTCATTAACACTGGTTCATTAGCAAAGAAATGCAATGAAATCACAGAGCTATCATGAGCATCTCTAATAACAGATTGGAGTCTTCTTTTTTCAAGATTCCATATGCTTATGACCCCAGATGAACCTCCAGATGCTAGAAGAGGTTGACCATCTACAAAATGAGGTCAAACTGTCACTTACTTGACAAGAAATTAAAAAGATCCAAAACAAACAAAAAGTTACAAAAAGTTAGAATGAGAAAATCAAAAAGAGATATTCCATACAAACAATAAGCTCAACCACCAATTTCTGCCCAAAATCAATAAAAAGCAACCAATGACCCATTTGGTGAAAGTGTTTTCAGTAGCTTTGGAATATGTAAAAGTTACCCAATATGTTGAAATTAGCAGAAATCTTATACAATTAAGAAACCAACCAGGTCAATTGATGGGTACTGAGTAAAATAGAGAAGGATGATCAAGTGTAAATTACTCTAACTAATGAAATTGCTTGACTCTCAAGGTTTGTACGGACAAAATGATAGAAGGGAATGTTTTGATTGAATGCATACAATAGTTACATGTAATTGAATGGAAAGAACTGACAATTTCCAGGGTTACACCCTCTCTCATTGCATGATGCAAGAGCCCTTGATTTCTAACAAAATACCTCCCTGCCTTTTCCTCTATTCCCTTCCCTATTAGTACTATTTTGGGACCACTAGCCACTTTGCCTTTTGCCCCTCCTTGAATAGACAATTATCTCCTTAGTCCCCTCATGATTCGTATTATTGCCCCCCCCCCCCAATCAAAAGCAGTCTTGTCCTCAAGACTGAAATCAGGAAACTGCAACTTGAGCCAATCTACATCTTCCCAGGAAGCCTCATCTTGTGGTTGACCACGCCAGTGGACCAACCATTGCTCAACCGAGGCAGAATCCTTCTGAATAACACGAGTTGCTAGTACAGTGTGCGGTAGGAGGGGAAGAGAATCCGCCGTATCCAATTCCGGAGGTAATATCGGATCGGCAGGACCCGACACAGCTTTCTTTAGTAAAGAAACATGAAAAACCGGGTGGATTTTAGAAGTGGCGGGTAAGATCAATTTATAAGCTACCGGCCCAATTCTATCGGCAATTTGAAAAGATCCAAAAAACTTGGCTACGAGTTTAGGATGAATTCTTCTAGCCACCGAGACTTGGCGGTAAGGTTTCAATTTAACATACACCCAGTCCCCTTCTGAAAATTGGACATCCCTGCGCTTCTTGCTTGGATCTTCATTGCCCCTTGAGCATTAAACAAGTGTACTTTGAGTTGTTTGAGAGCCTCATCACGGTCCTGTAACTCTCTAGCTACCGACTCCACTCTAATCTCCCCTGGAATAAATTGGAACACCGAGGGGGGACGTCGGCCATATACAGCTTCAAAAGGGGTGATGCCCGTCGAAGAGTGAAAAGTAGAATTGTACCAAAACTCGGCCCATGGTAACCATGTGGACCAAGTTTTCGGTTGATCTATCGCAAAGCAACGTAAATACGATTCAAGACAACGATTAGTCACTTCGGTTTGACCATCCGATTCCGGGTGGTAGGCCGAACTCATATGAAGTTTTGTGCCCATGGAGCGGAAAATTTCTTGCCAAAATTTGCTTAAAAACAGAGGGTCTCTGTCACTGACAATGGATTTAGGAATGCCATGGAGACGAACAACCTCCTTTACGAAAATCTCGGCTACAGATTTAGCGGTGTATGGATGTTTGAGCAATATGAAATGAGCGTATTTTGATAGACGGTCCACAATTACAAGAACCACTGTATATCCTCGTGAAAGGGGAAGTCCAACAATGAAATCCCGGGTGGTAGGCCGAACTCATATGAAGTTTTGTGCCCATGGAGCGGAAAATTTCTTGCCAAAATTTGCTTAAAAACAGAGGGTCTCTGTCACTGACAATGGATTTAGGAATGCCATGGAGACGAACAACCTCCTTTACGAAAATCTCGGCTACAGATTTAGCGGTGTATGGATGTTTGAGCAATATGAAATGAGCGTATTTTGATAGACGGTCCACAATTACAAGAACCACTGTATATCCTCGTGAAAGGGGAAGTCCAACAATGAAATCCATCTACACGTCTTCCCAAATCAAGTCCGGAATAGCCAAAGGTTGTAGGAGGCCCCCGGGTAAAACTGAACTAGCTTTGCATCGTTGACAAATATCGCATGTGCGGATGAATTGTTTCACCGAGCTAGTCATCCCCACCCAATAAACGTTCGCTGCCAAACGTCGGTAAGTTCGATAAAATCCCGAGTGTCCACCCGTAGCCGTGACATGAAATTCACGCAGCAGTACTGGAATAAATTTTGAATTCCGTGATATAACCAAACGATCTTGATAAAACAGGATATTATTCTTGAGGGAGTAACCTGGAAATTTGGATGGGTTAGCTGCCAAATTAGCACGTAAGGCCTGAATAGCTGGATCGTGTTTAGCCTCCTCAATCAATAAAGCTCCATGAAGCCAAACGGGATAAGAGATGGCCTGAAGAAGATGACCTGCATCAGCCCTCGCGATAAAGCATCGGCAGCCCGGTTCTCCCGACCCGGTTTATATTGGATGTTGAAGTCATATCCCAAAAGTTTTACCACCCAATTTTGTTGATCATAGGAAGAGACCCTTTGTTGTAACAAAAATTTGAGACTCTTTTGATCAGTACACACAGTAAACTTAGAGCCCAACAAATAAGGTCGCCAATGTTGTACCGCCAAGACCAAAGCCATCAATTCTCGTTCGTAAGCTGACTTTGTCAAATTTCTATCGCTCAACGCTTTACTGAAATAAGCAATAGGTTTCTTATGCTGCATAAGAACAGCACCCAAACCACATCCCGATGCATCACATTCCACCACAAAGGGACTTGAAAAATCCGGTAAAGACAAGACCGGAGCAGACATTAAAGCCTGTTTCAGTCGATCGAATGCCACCTGAGCCGTCGGAGACCATTTGAAAGCACCTTTTTTGGTGAGATTTGTTAAAGAACGAGCAATACTACCGTAATCTCAAACGAATTTTCGGTAGTAACCCGTTAGCCCTAAGAACCCACGAAGAGCTTTTAACGTAGTAGGTGTTGGCCAGTCCGCCACTGCCGCTACCTTAGCGGGATCCATGGTCACTCCGTTGCCGTCAATTACATGTCCCAAATAATCAATTGATGTTTGTCCCAAACTGCACTTTGTAGGATTGGCTTTAAAATGATTAATTAATAAAATATGAAATACTTCTTCCAAATCAGCCACATGAGCTTCCCAAGGACTATAAACAAGGATATCGTCAAAAAAATGACAACTTTGCGACGTAACAGAGGACGGAAAATGTCATTCATTACCGCTTGAAATGTAGCCGGTGCATTCATTAACCCAAAGGGCATTACGAGATACTCGTAATGACCATCGTGAGTGCGAAAAGCGGTCTTTGCAATACTATCAGGAGACATCCGGATCTGATTGTAACCTGATTTAAGGTCCAACTTAGAAAAGAAGGTTGAACCATGTAATTCGTCTAATAATTCATCCACCACTGGAATAGGATACTTGTTTGGAACAGTAGCATTGTTTAATGCGCGATAATCAACGCACATACGCCATGAATTGTCTTTTTTGCGGACTAAGATTACGGGGCTAGAAAAAGCACTTTGACTCGGCCGAATCATTCCCATTTGCAAAAGTTCCTGAACTTGTCGTTCAATTTCTGACTTTTGAACATGGGGATAACGATAAGGTCGAACGCAGATTGGAGTAGGATTGGACAATTTGATATTGTGATCATGAGAGCGAATAGGAGGGAGAGACGATGGAGGTTGGAAAATTTTTTGGAACCGATCTAATAAAGAAGTTAGGGTGGATTGTTAGGAAGTAGTTAAGAGAGTGGAAACTGAAGGAAGGGAAGAATGGCTAGACGAAGACAACGTGCCATCCATGGTTAGCCACTGATGTAAAGCAGATAAAGAAGGTTGACCCTTGTGAACCCCATATAAAGTGACTGACTCTCCTTGATGGACAAATCGCATCCAATAATGTTGCCAGTCGTGAACCACTTCACCCAAGGATTTCAACCAATCTAAACCCGAAATAAAATCCAGAGACCCGGTATCAAAAACCAAAGCATCAACCGTAAACAAACAAGGACCGATACGAATCGAAAGGCCAAGACATCGTTCATCGACAAATACGAAATGACTGTCCCCTAATTTGATTTTAATACCACCAAAGGTAGAAGAAGATAAACCCAAAGAGGTGACTAAACGCCTGGAAGTGAAGTTATGAGAAGCTCCACTATCCACTAACATCGAAATCATTAACCCCAGTAAAGTACCCTCCAATTTCATAGTGGCAGAAGATCCCTCAGTAATGGTACCCGCAAACTCCAGAGCATTACAAGTACCGATCAAAACTTCCGGATCACCGTCGGAGGACGGAGAAGAGTCTTGTTGTAAGACATATTGGTCCCCCATAGGAAATACTTCTTCGTCGTCCCCCAGAAACAGGACACGTAGCTTCGCTTCTGAACACCGATGGGTTGGCCCATACTGTTGGCCACAACGAAAACAGAGACCTTTCTTCCTTCGATCCTCCCATTCGGTTCTAGATAGAGAACCTCCGCCCCTATCTCGGGGAGAACTCTGACCCAAGTCAGGAAGTGAGAAAGAGGGTTTTGGAGAAGATGTGGAACGAAGATAATCAGGTTTGGAAGACATTGCTTTGTCACCCGGTCAAAGTGAAGGCAGATATTTGGGCTTAAAACGGCCCACCGGAGAATGCCCCTCTTTGGGCCCATTCGGTTGAGGCCCATTAGGGTAGAGATACCGAAAGCGGCCTAAAGCTGCCTGACCAGAGTTCGGGCGGAGCATGAGTTCCACATCTTTTGCCAAATACATAGCATCGAGACGAGATTGGGGGCGATGAAGGCGAACCCATTGCTTCACATAGTCTTTTAACCCGGCTACAAAATAGCCGATTGTTTGTGATTCCGGTAGGCGAGGAACCAAGGAGAGGAGGTATTCAAACTCATCGATGAAATCATAAATGGACTCTCCTTGTTTGACGGTAGCCAACTGCTCATATGGGTTCTGGATTTCCGATCCACTGAATCGTTGAAGTAATTCAGATTGAAAGTCCAGGCAAGAAATGGTAGGATGAACTTGAGTGATAATAGTGAACCAGTGTTGGGCGACCCCAATCATGCTCAAACGAGCTAATTGGAGACGAGAATCATCGGAAGTTTGGTTTAGATCAAAATACAAATTAGCTTTCTGAATCCAACCCTGTGGGTCGAAACCAAAAAATTCCGGGAGTTTTACCTTTTTAACCGCCCACAGAAGAGAAACGGCGGAGGTAGCGGCCGGAGCTGATGGTGAGGGAGATTCGGTGAAGACAAGATCACCGCTGGAAGTCCCGATATCAGCCGAATCGGGAACCACTTTCTTATCTTGCTTCGCCATCCACGTCAAAACCACCTTCCGGAACTCACTGGATTCCTTGTGTTCCGTTTCTAACGATTGCAACGAAAGACGAAGGTCAGCAACGTCCGATGAAGCTGCTTGATATGAGAATCTTGAGCATCTAAGCGAGAATTCGTTCGAGTCTCCATGGAAACCAGAACAGAGAAGAAACGGCAGGTCAGAGGATAGGTCGGACCAATGATGGGTACTGAGTAAAATAGAGAAGGATGATCAAGTGTAAATGACTCTAATTAATGAAATTGCTTGACTCTCAAGGTTTGTAAGGACAAAATGATAGAAGGAAGGGAATGTTTTGATTGAATACATACGATAGTTACATGTAATTTAATGGAAAGAACTACTGACAATTTCTAAGGTTACACCCTCTCACATTGCATGATGCAAGAGCCCTTGATTTCTAACAAAATACCTCCCTGCCTTTTCCTCTATTCCCTTCCCTATTAGTACTATTTTGGGACCACTAGCCACTTTGCCTTTTGCCCCTCCTTGAATAGACAATTATCTCCTTAGTCCCCTCATGATTCGTATTATCAATTGAGTTGGAAATTAGATAATGCATGACATGGCATGAAATGGCTAAATAAATTTGCAAACAATTTTAAAACACAAAGTTGCCCAAAATATCATCTGAAATTTCTATTTTGATTAATAAATAGCAAGTCGTATAAAACTTGTTGTATGTCCACATAATGGATTCAATCCTTACTTTTGACAAATTACGGATTTGGTCCGACCTCTGAACAGTTTATACCCTATTACATTAAAAAATGACAAAAATAATTAACACCACCCCCTTTCTTCTCTTACGACACTTTGGCACTTGAAACTGTGGTGGTGGTGTCGTTCTGATCATTGATCAATGATCATCACTTCAACCGGTCGATCAAATACCCATTCTATGAAGTTATTGGCTCATCATACAAGTATAGTGTGTCAACAAACAAAATCAGAACCACATTCAGAGAAAACCTTGGGCTTATGTTGCAGAATCTATGGCTAAATCCATAATGGTGATTTTCAGCTTTGTTTCAATGTGTCGCCATGAAATCAACTTCTCCACGAGCAATGCATGTTAAATTTAATGGTTCCTATCACAACACTCCTATTTTTGTCTCCGTATTTTCCATTTCTTGCTCCAAACCAGCGCAACTAATCAAAAAACTGACAATAGTTTTTGGTGTAAATTGAGTTCTGTTTGACTTCAGATTCGCAACAATTGCATCTGCTTTAGCTTTCAATTTTGTTCTCTAAATCATTCTCTACCCTAATTTCCTTCCATGTTGACTTTCTTCAGAAAACTTCTTCCTTCCATGTTATTCCAACAGTTAGATGACCAGGCTTGTTTTCACCGTGGCCAGAAAGGAGTGACAACAGAGTTTTTCGACCCCAAACGTCATAGAATAAAGGTTACCATTGAGGAAGGCAGCATGGTGAGGGGATAATTGTTTAGATTTTGTTGTCATTTTGATATAAATAATAAATGGTAAATTTGTTATTTCAAATACATTTTAACTTTTAAAAGCAATTTTTAGTGTTTTTTAGTGTTAAGGACCAAATGTGTTGCAATGTGGCAAACAATTGAGACAAAATCCGTAATTTATTAAAATTAAAGACCAAATCCATAATGTAGACATGCGGCATGGATCTTCCGTGTAATTTAGTCTTTTATAAAAATATTTACTATATTGATTGTTGAAAAAAATAAGAAAGAGAGAGCGGTAGATAACTAAGCCGACCCTAACCAACAGAACCCATTTGAACCATTTCCAAAATTACATGCTTTGAGCGAACAGAGGCCAGCTCCCCAATCCATCAATTGTCACCTCTAAAAGAAACATAAAGATCCAAATTGCAGCAAGGTCCACAAGAAAGTTAAACAAAAACCTATCAGGATGCATAACATGAGAACGCTTTTATGAGACATATAGTGGCACACTCTGTAACAATCATCAGCATGAGATCTTACCTGTTCTGAATGATAAAGCAGTCACAGCACCTCGAGTGGATTGACTAAAAGTAACAAGTTCTTCATCATAACGGATATTGTGCACATGGATGTTTCCATCAGCACAACCAACAGCAATAACATCTAAAGCGGGAGACGAAACACAACAATGTATAGATGATTTCCAGCCTTTGAATTCATAAAGTTTTTTCTTTGTGCTGATATTCCAAAGTTGAAGCGAACCATCTTGACTTCCAAGAATCACCTGTTTGTAGGCTTTAAATAAGTAATGGATCAGAAACAAATGTTCACAAAACTCAAGTTAAATGGATACCTTGTTTAAGTAAGTGTCAGGATGCATGACACAACTTGGAGTGAATTCACTATCTAGCAAAATGTGTCCAATTGGGGAGAGATTTTTCTCAATTCCTTTGAAGGCCCATATGAACACGTTTCCTTCTACATCAACGCTAAGGATGTGTTCTCCAAATAGAAGCAACAAGTTAACCTTTGCATTATGTCTGCTCCATGTAGCCACCTGTTTTATGAAAATTTGTATTTCATGTTTCAAACAATAAGTTTTATAAAAAAAAAGGTGGAACTTTTAAACTACTGCTGATGTTATAACTGATTCTAAATTATCTTCCCAAGTTTGCAGATTTCTACTTTTTAGCAACCAAAGCCATTTAATTAGAATCTTGTGGGTCATTGAAAGAAAAGATATCCCAGAGTGAAACAGGGGAACAAATAGAGCACAAAACATCCTTGAAGAGACTTTTAATATCAACAAATTAAAACATCTAAGGACCTACGGCGATGATATAGCATTGCTATGTAGAACCACGTGAACTGAATACAAAAATTTGAAACTCAAATAACAATACAAGGAACTTAATATAACATTTGAATAGAATGCAAGTTGAAGGGGCAAACATGTAGCTGATATGAAAAGAAAATTCCTTATATATAATTGTCTCAAGTAGCTAACGGAAAAAGAAAATGGTCTTAGAAGGAAGAAGGTTATGAATGAAGAACCTGATGAGCACGCTTGAATACCCCAATATCATTCCCATATGCAGCAAATGTATAGTCGCGATACGATGCAAGAGCCCGAATCTTCTTTGCAAGTTGAGGACCTTTAAAGAAAAACCAAACATTATAAAATAAAATAAATAGTTCAGGCTCAGAGATTCAATCACAGACAACAAAACTAAACTAAAAACTGAATCTTTTCAACTTTGTCCATCCTCCTTTAAACCACGTCTTCAAGATTAAAGTGCTACAAAGAGTCATTACAAGATAAGACCTTGTACATTCAATAAGTGGGCAGTATAGCATTGTCTTTTAACCAAACGGGTATCATTTTATACAATAATCATCGATTTTAAGTGGATAACATCAAAATCAAGCCCGCAGTCATCCCTCCATTCCAGAAGAGAAAACATCAAATCTTTCAACATCAGCTGGATTTTTTATTAACATGGTTTTGACACCAGAATAAAGAAATATGTCAACTTTAGTTAACATGCTTTTCTCAAACTTACAGACACTAGGAAGTGAATTAACACTAGAACATGCAACAAGACGAATTAACAAACGTACCAACGAGAACGAGACTGAGCTTGGCACACTGTCAAAAGAGAAATTGAAACATGTGATGTTCATATCGTCTAGCAAGTTTGATGCAAGTGATGATGAAAAGCAACAGAATGAAGATGAAATTAGTGGTTCTTACGTTGTAAATCTGCCATGATTTGCCGACGCTGACTGTAACGAAGGTCTCGGTGCCCAATCTTTGAACAGAGAAAGGAACGCTGGTTGTTATGTATCCGATTGCACGAAAGGGTTCGAATATCCCCATTGTGCTGTGTGATGGATGTGTGTTGTGTGTTGTGTGTTGTTCGTTGTGTGTTCTCTAACGCTTGATAGATGGGCGGGAGGTGAGGAAAGATTAGGGTTTTAGGTTTGCTTTCGGTTTAGGGGTTTATTGGACGGAGGAGGAGAATTGTACGTTGTCGTTTTAAGGGTCTGTTCTTTATAGTCCTTTTATTTTATTATTATTATTATTATAAAAGTGTATTGAATTTTAATAATTTAAACTTTCAATTGGTTAGCTAGTACTATCTTCAACTTAAAAATTGTTTATAATCATTTTTAATTTTATCTTATATTTTTTAATGATTTCTTGCTAAGTGAGAATTAATCTCCGTTAGTTTTTATTCTTCTGATGAAATGAGGCCAATTTGAGTCATTTTTTAACTTTTGCGCCGCCTAACCTCTATTAGATCTTATTGTTTGGCATATATCGTCATTTGAAATCTACCTCCAATGAGTCAATTGGTTCAAACCAGAAGGTGGAGATTGATGGATTTTAGGATGCGGAAGTTTCAGTTGATGGATCTGATGATAGATTTTAACTTGGTGTATTTGCCACAAAAGCAACCCACATTATCAAAAAACTAACAGGTTAACTTTATTTAGTAAGGGATCGTTGAAGAAAAATAAACTCAAAGTTGGGACTTGGGAGTGTCCATAAATATTTCTTGAGTTGAGATTAATCTCAGGCAATAAAAATTGAGATTATTAAAATCCAATAACCCCCTTTAAAGCTAAAATTATAAATACCCTTATAACTAGTAATTTTATAAAGGTAGAATTTGGTTATACCCATTTAGTATGTCACTAAGATACACTAGACTCGTTTGAAAATATGTATCACAACAATCTATAACACACACTTTAATTGAAAAAATAGTATTTAAATTTTATAACTTATTAAATGCTTTTTAAGATTTTTCATATCATAGCACCTACACACGCATTTCAATACACCCACAACACACACACCCCCGTTGTTCACATAATGTACACACACCGCATTGTTTCACCCGTACTATGTACACTCGCACTTTACCACTATTGACCCAATTTTCATCATCCACTCTTTAAAACTCACTTTATAAAAACACACTTATTTATGAAAACGACACTCACTTCTCATGCTAAAGTGGTAGTTATTGTGCCCGACTTACCATTAACACCCATGTTATTCACCACCAAAAATGGACTTCTCATTTACACCACATACCAAGTAGTGAGTGATCGCACAAAATGCCAATACATGTATCATTAGCAATCTATAATAGTTCACGTCCCTTAGCAAACCACCCTTGTTTATTGTTAAACCACACCTGTTATTAGTTCACACATTAGTCACATACACACATCCACTTTATCTTGATGGTTTTTTTTTTGAATGATGAATTTAATGAGAAAATGATGAAGAGGGTTGATGACGTAAGGCGGTGTCGGTGTACTAGGTTTGTAAATCATGAATGAATTACATCAATAAGATGCAAACCCCTCTATTTATAACCCTTTAAACTCGTGGCCAAAGTTTGCATAACCCATATAGTGGTGTACAAATCGGTTTTTTTCAAATAGGATCAGGTTTTAAACTGAACCGGTTTTTTTGTCATGTGGTCAAGCCGTTTTGTTTTTCAAACTGGTTCGGGTTACAAACCAGTTAGACACAGCGAATACTCGAACCTCTCAAACCGATTTGGAACGTTTTGAAATCAATATTTTTACCGGATTAATCGGGTTTTTTTATTTTTGAACCGGTTTTGGGCGTGGGCTACCAAACATGCATACAAACTGGTGGTTTGGATCAAGCTGGGAACCGGTTTGGCTCAAACCAGTTTTTTCAAACGAGTCCGGTTTTTTTCCCGAACCGGTTTTTTTTGTACACCTCTAAACCCATATGTGATTAGGGTTTAGAAAATTAATCATCAAGTTTCATTATATGTATTAGTTTAACTAGATTTAAAACTTGTGTATTACAAAGACGAAAGAACGTTGAGTATGTGAGAAATAAGATTGATTCAACTGCAATAATTGATTTATTGTTAATTATCATTTACTTTTATTGGTTTGTTTATTTCTATCACTCACTCAGATAACTAGCTAATTTAAATGGTTTGGGTGGGAAAAGCATTCAATGTATGCATAGAATCATGCGATATGACTCCAAAATCACTCTTAACTAAATTTCCCTATATATTTAAAAACAAACTTGAATGAATAGTGTCGGGGGCTTTTTTGGTATTTTCCTTTATCCTCGGGAAGCGTGCTTGGTCTTTATAATTGAGCAGATGGTAGGTGGTGGTGGTGTGGGTGTACAAGCAGCTGAGGAGCATCTGTATTCTAATCCTTTAACCAGGTTTACATATGGTGTTGAGAAAGAAGGTTTACGGTGGTTGTGTGGCACCGCCGCTGCCGGCAGCCATCACTGTTGCTGCCTTGAAAGACGGTTGCGTGGCACCACTACCAGCTACGGCCATCGCCGTTGCCGGCTTGAATGTGGTCATGTGGCCCCGTTGTTGCTCGCGGCCGTCATCGTTGCCGGCTTGAACGACGATTATGTGGTGCCGCTACTGTCGGTTGCCGTCGCCGTTACCATCCGCCTTTGGGTAACCATTGCTGGGCTGATTCTGGATGTTTTGTTTCATTGTGTACGGCTCCCGGTTATGGTGTGGCGGCGCCGCTGCTGGCGACCATTGGGTTAGCCTGCTGCTGCTGCCCTAACTGACCGCCTTTGGGTGTGTGTCGTCGCCATCGCCAGTAGCCCTAGGTGGTCGCCGCATGTGGACGATGATAGGTAAACTTCATCTGAGACTTTCGTTTGAGGTCTCTGATCTTCAACCCCCATCTTAGTCTTTTCAAATCGTGATTTTTGTGTTTGGAGCAGGGTGGAGGCCGAGTGCCTCCGAGACGCGGTGGTGGGTTTGCGATGTCGGCCGAGGTTGTCCGACGGTCAGCGGGTGGCACCGAGGCTGTCCGATGGCGGAATGATCGACGGTCCTGGCGTGGTTAAATGCATGTATTATTTGTATGTTCCAGTCGATGACGACGAGTGCAAATTCATCTGAGACTTTTGTTTTTGGTTACTTCCTTTATTGTTGAGGCAGCCTGTGTAGGTTAATACCTTTGTTGTCGTGTGAATATGGACTAGGCGATGAAGAAAAAGAAAAGGATGTTATGGTCATTTTTCTGGCGTGGCAAAGGAGTCTTTGTAGCCACAATGAACCACCATCTCTGAGCCTTTAATCCGTAATTACATATCTTGCTTTTGTCACCGTTCATTTAGTTTATCAATTTGTTATTGTTTTGGTTGTTTAGTGGCCGTGATGGTATATTGAAACTGTTTCTGGTTGCATTGGCTTGGCAGCTATTTTTGGCCACAACCAACCAGTGTTTCTGAGCCACGTTTTTGTGTTCGTGTTTCTTTCCGAGCTTTTGTGTTTCTTTTCGAGTCTTGAACGTTGGTACATGTACAATGTGAGCGAAATTAATTTCGCGCAACGCGCGAACCGGATTTCAGCTAGTCTTATTTGATTGATTAAAGTGATATGTGATTTTGAAATATAAAAATATAGTGATATAAGACTCAAGTTAAAGATAATAAAATATCTATTTTAATTTTTTATTGTGTATATATTTAAAAAGATATTAACGTTTGAAAAAGTTATACTCATTTGAAAATCATGTGGGAAATTAGTTTAAAAAGTCAATTGACAATTATTTAGTTGCATATTTTTAATAATTGGCTTTTAATGATTGTATCATATGTTTTAAAAGTTACAATTGTTTAAACTCTTAAAATTATATTAAAATTTTATTTTTGGTCCTTATATGTATTATAATATTGTATAAATATTTATATATGTATTTATATTCAGTTTCTATTATATATATTCGCAGATTTTTATGATTTTTATATACAAATATTTAAATTATAATAATCAATTAAACCATTAATTGTTAATTATTTATCTAATGTTTTGTGTTGATGCATTTACACTCTTTCCAACAATATTGATTTGCTATCGTTGATTAATTTTGTGACGCTTTAGAATTATACCTCGTTGGCGGATTTTTCAAATATTATTACTTAGGTATCTACATTTCATATATTTTACAAACAAACAAACATACATACTATATCACACTCAATAGCAGAGTCTAGGAGGGGTAGGTGGTGGTGAGTATTTCCTCTATCTAGAGAGATCACTAAACCGATTCTAAAGAACCCCGACTCAAGAACATAAACAAACATATTATATAGCATACAACAAATATATATCAAATAAAGATTTAGAATAAGCATAGGCAATATTTTTAAGTATATTCATAAGCATAACATACATCACATAAGCGTATGCATACCCATAAGCATAACTGTCACACCCTCAAATTCCGGGTCTGGAATCTATCACGGAGGGGTGTGAACAAACCAGGATCACAGTCAATAGTTACTTGGAACGACTCTATATGCAACGTTTAACATAACAAACCAAAGTTCAAACTTTGTAATACATGCGGAAGCGTTTAGACAAATAAAACAAACCCAAAATATAGAGATAAACAAATGTATCATTGTTTAAGCGTTAGGATGCATGCTTGACCCGTGTAGTGCTCCTAACAGCAGTCCAGATTTAATGACCTGAGAATAGCATACTAAAAGTCAACACATGGTTGGTGAGTTCAAGAGTTTATGTTTAAACAAAACAGTTTAACAAAAGTGTGTATCAACCCAATGGTTGGTAAGTTCAAGAGGTTGAGTTTAATCATAACAGTTTAACAAAAGTGCAATCAACCCAATGGTTGATTAGTTCGAGAGCTTGCGTTTAAACATCCCAGTTTAACAATAGCGTGTATCAACCCAACGGTTGATCAGTTTAAGAGTGTGCAGTTAAACATCCCAGTTTAACAATAGCGTGTATCAACCCAACGGTTGATCAGTTCAAGAGTTCACAGTTAAACATCCCAGTTTAACAACAGCGTATATTTAAGCATGTGCATTGTAATGGCTAGCTAGCCCATCCACAAACGATATTAAATAGTGATTTCGACATTGAAGCTGACTATGTTATGTTTGCCTCCAGCCACGACGTCTCCATATCGTGACTAATGTTCATAGGACAAATTGCACCCGACTGACCTCGAGTCATACAGGTGGGGTCGTCACTCCCAGTAGTACTACCCAACTTTCCCCGCTATCCAATATTAACAATTCGAAAGTGTGAGGACTTTTATAATGATAAACAGCACTATCTTTAATATCATACACATCTTAATATATAATGAAACGTTTGTAACATTACCAGTATGCTATCTCCCCCAAAAGAGTTTTAATAAATGAACTTACCCAAAAGAGATTTGGTAAAATAGTGGGGCTTGAACTCACCTCGGTTCTCGTGTGATGTTGATAAGCTAGTAAATTCCTCCTAAGGAATTATAATTCACATGAGCACAAAAATACAAATTCAAAACCTAGATAAGTTAGATCTTGAACCTGGTGTTCAATTGATCTAGGATTTGGTTCTCGGGAATAAACATATAATTAAATCATTTAGTTATTTTGTTTTAATAACTAAAGATTTATATTTCATAAAGTTTGATTAGTTATTAATGATTTTAACATATCATTATATTTCTAAATAAATTGTAAACGTTATTTAAACATGTACGTTTATATTTAATTTTGTAAGATTTATAAATATTTAAATTTATAAAATCTAATTTATTTATATTATTAGGATTAATCCATATATAATATATTGTTCATTAATAATTCAATGGTTTAAATTATTATTAAAAATCCATTTTTATAAAGGTTACAATTTATTACATATGTTTTATTTATTTAAATAAATAAATAAGGTTTTAAAGAAGTAAATTTCCAGAAATTAATTATTTAATTTCTAAAATAAATAAAGTTTATAAAAATTATTTTTTATAATTTTTCAGAATTTTTCTGTATTTTTAAAAGTATTAAAAAGCTATTAAAAAAATGTTAGGGGCCGGGTTCGAACCCGCGACCCCCGGTTCCCTCACACACGCACCATACCACTGAGCCAAGGGCTCATCAGTGTTTATACCCGGTTCCAATTCCTTTTAACCTTTATTTCCCCATTTTCCCCAAATTTTCCCCAAGAACCCTAGTTTCATCAATCGATCAAATTGGACCCCGATATGATCTTAATAATGAAATTAAACATAGGGCTTTTGACCCCTATGTGATTTCGAGTCTATGGACACAATTAATTACCTGATTATGTTCGAATTTGAAGTGATTACTATGATGAACAGGTCGCGGCTTAGCTTGAGTTCGAATGTCGATGAATTACTGATGAAAACCAAATTGATTACACAGGAAGCTTCGAATTATGTTAAGGGTTGAAAGCCCTCTGTTAATTTGGGTTTGAAACGTGTTTAAGTGGGAGTTCGAGTAGGTTGCAGATCGCGACCACAGGTGTTAATCGAAATGGATGTTTCAATGTTTTTCAGATCGAATTGAGTTCACTATCAATTTATAAACGATCAAATGATCGTAAGTGCTCTTTATTTAATCATAGTGGCGTTTTAGTGGTCGATTTGGGTGGGTGGTCGGCCGACTTTCGGTCGAGAGTGGGTTAGGTGGGTTCTGCACTATGAATTCTTAATTAAACAATGGTCCCAGTTCGAATCATCATCGTGAAAGTGTTGGTGGCTTTTGATTGAACTGAAAGGGTATATTTTGGCCGTTTGAATGTCGCCGGAGAGCCGCCGGCGACCGGCCGGAGCTTCGCCGGAAATGCGGGGGTTGGCGGGTGGTTTGGGATTTTTAATAATTTACACAATGGCCCCCTGCACTTTAGATGTTTTATTATTTCATGATTTAAGTTTATAAAACAAGTTTTAGAAATTACAAAAACTAACCCCTGGACTTTATTAAATCAATTTAATAATTTTATAAATTATTATTAATAACAATATTTTCATTATTATTAATATTATCATTATTAACATTACTATTTTTAATAATAATATTATTATTATTATTGTTATTATTTTTATTATTATTAACATTATCATTAAATAAAATATATAAATAAACTATAAATTCACATAAAAATTTTTATTAATCACGAAAAATTTTCGGGTTGTCACATTATCCCCCTGTTAGAGGAATTTCGTCCCGAAAATTAAGATGTACTGTCAACATCCTTGAAACGGCTAGGATACTTACGCATCATTTCGTCCTCTCGTTCCAAGTGAACTTAGGACTATGCCGGGAGTTCCACCGAGCTCTGCCAATCAGAATTTTTCTATGCATAAGTTGTTTAACTTATCGATCCATAATTCCAGATATAAATTTTGTGGTAAGGTGATGTCTAGAAATCAAGATAGACCAACAATGATAAGAAATGTTATCCGTCGGAATTTAAGAATCCCAAACGTCACCATACGAAACGATCTTAACGCATATCTTGTGAATAGGTATTTCTCCTTTGACCAACCGTCGGTCTAAAGAAATAATAAACTATGCGAAGATCTTGGAATGAGTTCACGAAAATGGCTAAGAATATTATTAAAACAGAAAATGAATCAATCATTCAGAATAACGATTGTGTACGAATATTTGAAACGGATGCAGGTTAATTTCTCGACGTTGTGAGATAATGGGTTTTGCTTTTACATAAAGATTACTCTGAACCTTTCCTTGGTGAGTAAACTCGATAGTATTGCTGATCAAGTGGGTGAGAATTTGTCTAATCCGTAAAACATCACCATTAACCTCCACTGGGACATCACCTCTTCTTGGCCTAAATTTTGTGGCCTCCAACCTCAGAACTCCTAAATCAACTTAGGAAGAGTCGAGGATGTCACTAATAAGTTGAAGGACTAGATCATCAGAAGACAACATGACACTCAAAAGTTGTTTCTGATTTTATCAAGTTTTGTTGTTGATAGAATTTCTACTATGCTAACGACCCCTGATAATGGAGATCTCATCTCGTGTGACATGGTTGTTAGCATTTGTTTTGCTCTCATCGTTACCTCTGTAATAGTTTTATTAAGTTCTGTCTCCTTAGCCTTCTGTACAACTATTTCTTCTCTTAGTTTTGCCATCTTTTCTCTCTTTTTCACCTGATCAGTGATTTCCATGCCCATGTAATTAACACCAACTTCCTCCCCATCTTTGCTGAACACGGGTTCAACATATATTAAGAATGTTTGGCTCTAAATAACTCAGTCTCAAAAGTAATTCCTCTCTTTACTGGTAACTCTCTCCAGAACTTCTCTCTTAAAGTCTTGTTGTTCAAATAGAAATTTAATTATTTTCAAGCTTAAGGATTCAAAAGCGATTCAAGAAGTGACGCGAACAATAGGAAAGGTATTTGAAAACATGTTTTGCAAGGTAGCAATATCTAAGTAAGTTTACATACGTAGTTCAACAAACCATAAGCATAGTTTGAGAACATTTGTATGACTAGAAAGTCATGAACATAAGTTGACAATATCTTCAGCAGAGAGAGTGTTTAAGAAGGCTACCATCGCACAATCACGTTTTGATGATAGCTCAAAATGAAAGTCGATAGATAAGGAATAAATGATTCCATATAGCTAGGTCAAATGAGGATAAATGGAGATAAATCAGTTTAAGAAGTTCAGTGCTCCAAGCTTAGAATAAAAATCAACCTAAAACGATTGGGTCTCCTTTCATGTTCCGAGATCATGCTTTGGTTTGATAGGTCGAACCACCTTCTCTTGACAGACTATCTTGGTTTCCTTCTTTGATAACCAATTCCTACAGTATTAAGTCTATGTCAAAGACATGACCTTCTTGTACTAATTTCTACCATTGGTTATTTCTACTAAGTAAAATGATTTCTAAGCAACTAGGGTTAATGCTAAGTTAAAGAATAATGCCAGAAGAATCAAAGCTATTATCAACCCTGGTATCAAATAGATGCGTAGCTATTGATGATAAGGTACATACATGTAACAACACTTAGTCCTGTCAAATGTGGCTTGCTTCAGTCGTAAATGTATGACCGCGTGATGTATTACCTTGACTTATATGACCTTTATTTCCATAATTTAACTGTTCTTACTTTCTAGCTATAGCCATTTCCTAATTCTGATTGTTTCTAACTTGTCCTGGGGTCCTAATCGACCTAGGGCACACTTATAGTAATGGTCAGAACTCCAACCTTCTTAATGTCCCCGTTTAACACATGTTAGCTTAATCATATTAACCAACATAGCTAGGTTCACAACATTGGCATTCTTGTCTACCTTACCGCTAGATTGCTTGTTTGACCCTCCAACTTCTTTCTACTGCTCACTAGATTTTTCCAGTGTCCTTAATTCTATTTGGTCTAATGTCATAAGGTATGACATCAGCTTTGTCAGTTCCTAGAGTTTGTCAGTATAAAGAGCACAACCTAACCCTACCATTGCATGATTTTAGAATTACAATTCTAACTTTGCTTTTCATTCCTTAATCACCAAGGCTTTGAACTCACCTTAATAACCCTATATATAAGCATCACCGGTATACTAAGAATGTGCTTAAACCGGTTACACGACATCCTAATTTTCCTTAGTATCATCCCAAAGAATATGTACAATGAGTTTCATCACTCTTCTATATTTCCTGTAGTCCACTTCCATTCTAAGTATTTAATCAGTTCCTCAGTTACCGAAATACTAAGTGGAGGAATGTCTCTTAAAACGATTGGAAATACCATGAAGGCTCTAAGTAGGACAGGACTTAGGTAATAGCAAGTGTTAGTAATGTTTTGTTATCCTTTACAAGATCTTACTAGAATTATGATCCTAGCACCCTAGGGTATAGAATAGAAACTTGTAATACTCATGATTGTTACTTCTCCCTACGTCCACGTCCTCTTCCAGACATTCTTTAAATTACCAGATATCAAAAGCTATCAGTCGTATGAAAATAGACCTTTTGTCTTGAAATGAAAAGGAAGAGAAATTCAAGGATTTAAAGAAACAGACAAGCTAGAGAATCAGTTCGAATTCGCGGGATTAACACAAATGTCATGGTTTGAATGTCGTCCAAATTCAAGGTAAGGGTGAGCATTCCTACAAGTAGAACTGATAGATAGTTTCCACATCAGTGGCTATGTTCTATGAGGACCGAGACTTTCTTGCTCAAGGTGTAGGAATGATGAATTATACTGACTACAATGTTACCTCCCGACCAGATTCACCGGACTTAGCATGCACGACAAATTACAATTACGTGTGCACCCGTAATGGTAACTTGCTTTGCATGATCACCCCGGTTCCTCCTATCAGGTTAACATATCTTGTCAAGTATAGTGGTCATCAATGGTTAAAGTACCAAATATGTATGTATTGTATCGAGGTCGATCAATCGAGGTATACGAAAGGATCAGTAAAGTTTGGGAATCATTGACACGCCAAGGTAATTTGACCCATTTGCCTTAGAGACCTGTGTATTGACCATAGTTTATCACTCATCCCAGAAATCCCCAGGTAAGCATACCAGGTCTCGCAATGAGATATATGCGATATGCTAGCCTTAGCCCGAGGGCCTTTTGCCAGGAAATCCAGAATACAGGTGTCTATGTGTCACACAAGTTCATTTGGTTTATGGAATTCAAAACCTCGATAAGATTTTTATAGGTTAGACATAAAGTCTAAGGATTTGAACCTACGATGATAAGTTAAGTTTAGGAAGACTAGGAACAAGTAACTAACTAACTGTGTGCGGTTATAGTCTAGTGTATATGCAACCTAGTTCTCTATAACCAATGGCTCTGATACCAATCTGTCACACCCTCAAATTCCGGGTCTGGAATCTATCACGGAGGGGTGTGAACAAACCAGGATCACAGTCAATAGTTACTTGGAACGACTCTATATGCAACGTTTAACATAACAAACCAAAGTTCAAACTTTGTAATACATGCGGAAGCGTTTAGACAAATAAAACAAACCCAAAATATAGAGATAAACAAATGTATCATTGTTTAAGCGTTAGGATGCATGCTTGACCCGTGTAGTGCTCCTAACAGCAGTCCAGATTTAATGACCTGAGAATAGCATACTAAAAGTCAACACATGGTTGGTGAGTTCAAGAGTTTATGTTTAAACAAAACAGTTTAACAAAGTGTGTATCAACCCAATGGTTGGTAAGTTCAAGAGGTTGAGTTTAATCATAACAGTTTAACAAAAGTGCAATCAACCCAATGGTTGATTAGTTCGAGAGCTTGCGTTTAAACATCCCAGTTTAACAATAGCGTGTATCAACCCAACGGTTGATCAGTTTAAGAGTGTGCAGTTAAACATCCCAGTTTAACAATAGCGTGTATCAACCCAACGGTTGATCAGTTCAAGAGTTCACAGTTAAACATCCCAGTTTAACAACAGCGTATATTTAAGCATGTGCATTGTAATGGCTAGCTAGCCCATCCACAAACGATATTAAATAGTGATTTCGACATTGAAGCTGACTATGTTATGTTTGCCTCCAGCCACGACGTCTCCATATCGTGACTAATGTTCATAGGACAAATTGCACCCGACTGACCTCGAGTCATACAGGTGGGGTCGTCACTCCCAGTAGTACTACCCAACTTTCCCCGCTATCCAATATTAACAATTCGAAAGTGTGAGGACTTTTATAATGATAAACAGCACTATCTTTAATATCATACACATCTTAAATATATAATGAAAACGTTTGTAACATTACCAGTATGCTATCTCCCCCAAAAGAGTTTTAATAAAATGAACTTACCCAAAAGAGATTTGGTAAAATAGTGGGGCTTGAACTCACCTCGGTTCTCGTGTGATGTTGATAAGCTAGTAATTCCTCCTAAGGAATTATAATTCACATGAGCACAAAAATACAATTCAAACCTAGATAAGTTAGATCTTGAACCTGTTCAATTGATCTAGGATTTGGTTCTCGGGAATAAACATATAATTAAATCATTTAGTTATTTTGTTTTAATAACTAAAGATTTATATTTCATAAAGTTTGATTAGTTTATTAATGATTTTAACATATCATTATATTTCTAAATAAATTGTAAACGTTATTTAAACATGTACGTTTATATTTAATTTTGTAAGATTTTATAAATATTTAAATTTATAAAATCTAATTTATTATATTATTAGGATTAATCCATATATAATATATGTTCATTAATAATTCAATGGTTTAAATTATTATTAAAAAATCCATTTTTATAAAGGTTACAATTTATTACATATGTTTTATTTATTTAAATAAATAAATAAGGTTTTAAAGAAGTAAATTTCCAGAAATTATTATTTAATTTCTAAAATAAATAAAGTTTATAAAATTATTTTTTATAATTTTTCAGAATTTTTCTGTATTTTTAAAAGTATTAAAAAGCTATTAAAAAAAATGTTAGGGGCCGGGTTCGAACCCGCGACCCCGGTTCCCTCACACACGCACCATACACTGAGCCAAGGGCTCATCAGTGTTTATACCCGGTTCCAATTCCTTTTAACCTTTATTTCCCCATTTTCCCCAAATTTTCCCCAAGAACCCTAGTTTCATCAATCGATCAAATTGGACCCCGATATGATCTTAATAATGAAATTAACATAGGGCTTTTGACCCCTATGTGATTTCGAGTCTATGGACACAATTAATTACCTGATTATGTTCGAATTTGAAGTGATTACTATGATGAACAGGTCGCGGCTTAGCTTGAGTTCGAATGTCGATGAATTACTGATGAAAACCAAATTGATTACACAGGAAGCTTCGAATTATGTTAAGGGTTGAAAGCCCTCTGTTAATTTGGGTTTGAAACGTGTTTAAGCGGGAGTTCGAGTAGGTTGCAGATCGCGACCAAAGGTGTTAATCGAAATAGATGTTTCAATGTTTTTCAGATCGAATTGAGTTCACTATCAATTTATAAACGATCAAATGATCGTAAGTGCTCTTTTAATTTAATCATAGTGGCGTTTTAGTGGTCGATTTGGGTGGGTGGTCGGCCGACTTTCGGTCGAGAGTGGGTTAGGTGGGTTCTGCACTATGAATTCTTAATTAAACAATGGTCCCAGTTCGAATCATCATCGTGAAAGTGTTGGTGGCTTTTGATTGAACTGAAAGGGTATATTTTGGCCGTTTGAATGTCGCCGGAGAGCCGCCGGCGACCGGCCGGAGCTTCGCCGGAAATGCGGGGGTTGGGCGGGTGGTTTGGGATTTTTAATAATTTACACAATGGCCCCCTGCACTTTAGATGTTTTATTATTTCATGATTTAAGTTTATAAAACAAGTTTTAGAAATTACAAAACTAACCCCTGGACTTTATTAAATCAATTTAATAATTTTATAAATTATTATTAATAACAATATTTTCATTATTATTAATATTATCATTATTAACATTACTATTTTTAATAATAATATTATTATTATTATTGTTATTATTTTTATTATTATTAACATTATCATTAAATAAAAATATATAAATAAACTATAAATTCACATAAAAATTTTTATTAAATCACGAAAATTTTCGGGTTGTCACAATAACAACCCGAAGATAGTGCATACATCAAATAAGCAGCATGTTTCATCTATAAATGGCAAATGTTGATTGCCTACACATCATGCGGGTGGTCACGCATCATGTCTTCATTTGCTCTTCCAATTCACAGGCCCCACTACAAGTCCTTAATTTTAATTCTACGTCTCCACACATTTCTATCCTTGATCATGTGCTCAGACATGTGCAACTCTACCATATCTCGCCTAATTATCCCGTCCCAAGTCAACTTAGGTCTTCCTCTACTCCTCCTACCCTCTAGGGTGATGGTCTCTACTACTCTAACAGGCACTAACATCGGTCTCCTTCTCACGTGACCAAATCATCTTAATCTTCTCTCTCTTATTTTATCCATGATACAAGCCACCTCTAGCCTCTGTCAAAACACGTCGTTCATTATCCAATCCAGTCTTGTGTGTCCACACATCCACCTTAGCATTTATATTTCCGCGACCTCTATTTGTCGCTCGTGCGATTTATTTATGGCCCAACAGTCTGTTCCGTATGACATAGCTGGACGTACAGCAACTCTATATAGTTTTCCTTTTAGTTTTGCTGGAAACCTCTTATCACACAGTCTGTGGGACCGCCAAACCCTGTATACTGATTTGGGTGTCCTCTTGAGTCTCTCCAATAAAGTTACAATACATGTATTCCGTATTAGAGCGACTTATCCTTAAGCCTTTGCACTATAGTGCTGCTCTCCACTGTTCTAGCCTCTCGTTAAGCCCCCTTTTAGATTATGATATTAACACAATATCATCCGCAAACAGCATGCACCATGGGACTGGCTCATTTATAGACTTAGTCATCTCATCTAACATTACTATAAAGAGAAATGGGCTCAATGTCGATCCTTGGTGAAGTCACACTTCCACCGGGAAGAAGTCTGTGTCTCTGATTGGTGCTCGCACACACATTTTTGCCCCGTCATACATGTCCTTAATTATCTTAATATACCTCTCTAGTACCCTTTTGAGTCGTAGTCTTTCCCAAATGAGTTGTCGCGAAACACTGTCATAAGCTTTTTCTAGGTCAATGAATACAATAAGAAGGTCCCTTTTCTTTTCTCTATATATCTCCATTATCTTTTTATGACGTGTATGGCTTCTGTTGTAGAGCGCCCTGGCATAAATCCAAATTGGTTTATTGCTATCTGAGTTTCGTGTCTAATTTTTGTGTCAATAACTCTTTTCCATAGTTTAATGTGTGACTCAAGAGCTTTATTCCCTTGTAGTTTACGCAACCTTGACCATCTTTTTTTTTCTTATATATGGGACTATAACACTGCTTCTCCACTGCTCTTGTGACATATTTTTTGAATCCATCCTACTGTTATCCCTAGTTAGGCTGGTAGAAAATTGAGCGAAGACCCTAACTACATTTTTTGGCTTTCCTCGTGATTTCTAACAACTTAAAACGATAGATGTTGTAGAAGATGGTATCTGCTCTCTTCTATTTTACCTTTTTCCGGAAGAAAACAAAAATACAGGCTTTATATCCTTTTTGTTCTTTATTTCCTCTTCAATTCAGGATGTACTTCTGTGTTGTTGATCCAATCATCTTCTCCCTCTGGCCTTACCACCTCTTACTGTTTACCTTAACACCTCCTCTTCTCGTCCTGCCCTGCCTAATCCCGCTACCATACTGTTGGGTTTATTCAAAAAGACTAACACTAAAAAATTTATTAAATTATTAGTTTCAAATTGAAGATCACATTACGAATTTAAAACCAGTTGATTTAAGTAAAGTCGGTTCATCAAAAGAGCTGACTATGTGAAAACCATGACTCCTATAAATACGAACTCACTTGCTCAGTTTAAGTGTGTTTCTATGTGCGAGTCCCCATACTAGAAAGAGCTCCACTAAGGTGGATTTTAGAGCTTTAATAGTGTGTATGTATGTTTTAATATGTGATTTTAAATATTTGATTGTAATCACCTTGCTATTATATTAACTCATTGATAAAATCATACAATCTGATCATGTTCACGTGTTAATCGATCACACTGGACCACAACACCCTTCTCTACTCTTTCGCAAGTACAAGCTTGTTTTCTAAGATACGAGAGTTCCACACATACCCACAAAAAGTGGCTCTAGTAACGCAACCTCACCCGACCCAATTTTAATATTTTATACTACACAAAAATTACCCATATTACACATATTGGTCCATTACTCAACATGCCCCTTTATTCCCTCTTTTTGATGAACATTCATTACACGCATTAATGACTAGAACACAATCAAACCCCTTGCATTGCATAACCGGTAAGCAATGCTAACAATAACAAGTCTGATTTATTATTACAAGGTTATTGAATAAAAGACATTTGTTCATTCGTGACTAAATAGAAGTTACTTGACCCATGAACAAATGGTTATTAACAAAGAAGTTATACCTCGCCTAAACTCAAAGTTGTAACCATTATTGACAACTAAGAAACATGTCCAATACATATAAGTGAACACATTACATATTTTCCCTCATTTTCTACCAAAAACATCCTTCTATATGTTTGAAGTAGTCGTAGAATCTAGTACCCCATGTTTCGCGACTAAGATATCATTAAGTTAGCCTCATTAGAGACTTCAAAGTAAGTTAGGTGAATCAAAGGAAGTCAACAGAAGGTGTCGCGTACAACCATCATGGATTCTAGCAAACATGACAAGATGAGTGATCATGGTTGGGTAACAGCTCAAAACAAGTTTGGGTAGGAATGCCAATTTTATTATAACGGAAACAAGACGAGTTAGCTAACCTATGGACACATACTTTTTATCTTGTATTTTTCTCTGTTTGACCCATTTTAATTATAGAAGAGGTTAAGAGTGTACCCATTTTGTTAAAAAATACAAAATATCTTGATTGAAAGAGCATTTGTGGGATCAGCAAGATTGGTGCTCAATCACATTATTTCCCATATTTGTAAGGAGCTAATTGACAGCCATGTCCAGCCATTGACAGCTTATGTTTCCTTATTGTGTATATGTACAAAGTAGTATAAATAGTAGTAGGCTCCTTTTGTAATACACACAATTCAAAAAACAAATAAAATGTCTCATTCTTGAATACCTCTTGACAAGATGGTATCAAAACAGAGTTCTAGTTAAAAAAAACTGATCTGCTCATCATTTACCAAGCTTGCAATCCTACCCAACTCGAATCACCATGTCCGAAGACGGTAACTCGAATAACCACCTTTCCAACCCGAGTAACGATCTGTCTGTCCAACTTGTTAGGTATCTTTACGCAGCGGAAATAAACAGAATATTTTACGCACGCACAAGAAAGCAATAAGAACACGAGAATTTATAGTGGTTCGGTCAAGATGACCTACGTCCACTCTCTGCAACTAGGTATTTTATTAAGCTCAAGGGACAAGATTACAATACAATGACATGCTCTATATATAAAAATAATTAGGGTTTTAAGAAGCTTCAATGGGCCAAGCCCATAACTCCATCCGAAAGCCTAAAGGCCTTCACACCTTAACAATCTCCCACTTGAAGGCCTTGCGAATACTCCAGCTAGCCATCTAAGTACAAAGCAACCCTGTCATCAATAATCTTCAAGTAACAGAAATCCTCCAAGCCTTCAATTCCAAAGAACAAGCTAAGATTTCAATCTAAATCCCCTAGTTGCAGAGGCCCCTTCTCATCAATTACTTGAAAGGGCCCGTTGAAGCCCCCCCGAGCTCCAACCCAGTCGTGGTGAATTCCACCAGCGACCCATCCTCTGTCTCAACTGGTTTACACGATCCACCAGATTCAGAGATACACCAAGAACCACTAACACTCTCTAAATTCAGCAAACAATCACCAGGAGAGATTTTTCCAGTCGTAGTCTTCAAAACCCAACAATTCTTCTTGACTGTACCCGGAACATGCCCCATGCTCCCACTGTCACAAAATCTTTTGACTGGTTTAGACTTATGACCCCATTCAGCTACAATCTTTGCTCCAGACTTCATGTTTGCAAATGAACTCTCTTAGCAGCAGATTTAGCGAACCCGACTTTGACTTGCTTAATCTGGTTAATCAGTCCCTCAGCAGGTACCTCCACCATGTACAATGACCCACACTTCATACCATGAGCAATAACCAGATTACCATTAATCACCCTCCATTTACCACTACCAAACCTCACTTCCAGTCCTTGTTCATCCAGCTGACCAACTGAAATCAGTTTCTTCTTCAGCCCGGGAATCACCCTGACATTCTTTAGGTTCCATGTAGTACCCAATGAAGTAACCAGATCAATATCACCCATTCCCGTTACCTCAAGTATCTCGTCATTGGCTAATCGTACCTTTCCAAAATCACCATATTTTAGATTCACCATCGTTTCCCCGTTGTCCATGGCGTGAAACGAAGCCCCTGAATCCATGACCCAAGAGTCCACACTGTTTTCCACACTGAGTATCAATGCATCATCATCAGAAACATCCCCAACAGCAGTGTTCAATTCTTTCTTATTCGAACATTGACTCTTAACATGTCCTACCTTATTGCAGCTCCAACACTTCACATTCTTCCTAGGTTTAGATGAACTTCTTCCCCGACTCCCACTGTTCCTGTTATTACCCCGACCCTGCCAACATTTAGTAGTTCACTATTAGATGACTCACCCGAGTTCCTTCGTCTGACTTCTTCACCCATAACTAGATCTCGAATACCATTAAGAGTGAAACCCTTAGTCCCCACAGAACTTGAAACTGCAGTCACAGTTCCAGACCAACTACCAGGCAGAGACGACAACAGCAGTAGAGCCTGAACTTCATCATCAAACTTAATTCCAACAGATACAAGTCTTGTTAAGATTGAATTTAGATTGTTAATGTGAGCAATCACTGAGCTTCCTTCTTTCATCCTTGTGTTCACCAGCTCCCGAATTAAGAACACCTTATTCGCTGCAGACGGTTTTTTATACATATTTGACAAAGCAGTCATCATACCACGAGCCGTGGTTTCCTTAATGACATTAAAAGTAACATTCTTCGTCAAAGCCAATGTAATAACCGCACGAGCCTTCTTGTCCTTTGATTCCCAATCAGCTTGTTCTATTTTCGCAGGTTTTTCTTCCAGTACCATATACAAATCCTTTTGACACAGTAATGCCTCTATTTGCATTTTCCACCAACCAAAATCAGTGTCATTGAACTTTTCGATCATAGTCTTCCCGTCTTCAGCCATAGTAGCAAACCGGAGACAAAACAAACGAAACAGGCACGCTGAATAGTTGATAACCAGTCAACAAAGGATAGACAAACCAAATCTGGTACTTCCAACCAAAACCCTAGAACCCCAAACACCCGACCCGGCGCTTCACCTACAAAACCTGAGCGAAACTAGCAACTCCAAGAGATCCCAGCCGGAACTCTAATCGCAAAAATCACTCCAAAAAAACAGCCCCCAAAACAACAATAACAAACAGAACCGAACAACAACGAAAAAACAGAAAAAAAAATTCTGCCAGTACTGTTCACGGGCTGGAAAACACTGTTCACGCCGGGAAACACTGTTCACGACGGAAAACACTGTTCACGCGGAAAACACTGTTCACGTCGGAAACACTGTTCACGCCGGAAACACTGTTCACGCCGGAAACACTGTTCACGCCGGAAACACTGTTCACGCCGGAAAACACTGTTCACGCCGAAAAACACTGTTCACGCCGGAAACACTGTTCAAGCCGAAAACACTGTTCACGCTCTGTATTGTGGCGGCGGCTGCGGAGGAACCCTAGGTGGCGACGGCAGAAACCCTAGATAGTGGCGGCGGCGGCGAAAACTTCAAGAGCCTGATGCTCTGATACCAGTTGTTAGGTATCTTTACGCATCGGAAATAAACAGAATATTTTACGCACGCACACGAAAGCAATAAGAACACGAGAATTTATAGTGGTTCGGTCAAGATGACCTACGTCCACTCTCTGCAACTAGGTATTTTATTAAGCTCAAGGGACAAGATTACAATACAATGACATGCTCTATATATAAAAATAATTAGGGTTTTAAGAAGCTTCAATGGGCCAGGCCCATAACTCCATCCGAAAGCCCAAAGGCCTTCACACCTTAACACAACTTGCCCAGCTGCTCAAAACCGGGATCAACTCCCAGTCGAGCAACCCCAAACTTTCCAATAGCCTACACATCAATCTCAAACTCAATAGCCAGAATTATGCACTATGGACCTGAATGATACGGGTTGCCATAAGCGGAAAATCAAAGGCCCTCTGATTCTCCTGACCAACATGATGAAGCATCTGAACAATGGGAGCAAGATGACTTAGTTGTCTTCTCGTGGCTGATACAAAATATCGAACCAGTGCTCGCTAGCCACCTAACAGAGTTCCCTATAGCGAAATCGTTGTGGGATGCTCTGGTGGTCACCTACAGTAGCGGTAGAGACAAGTTGCAGACTTTCAACCTCCATGTCAAAGCCAACGACATCAAACAGGATGATAAATCCCTTGAAGACTTCTGGGTCACTTTACAGGGGATATGGGGAGAAATTGACAGAATCGACCCAAACCCCATGAAATGTCCAGAAGACATCAAGACCTACTCGAAAATCAGGTCAGAACAAAAATTATTCCAATTTCTAAATGCCCTAGACCGAAGGTACGACCCCATTAAAAGGGAAATACTCCAGTCAGAACCTCTTCCATCTGCTGAGGCGGCATATGTTATCGTCCGTAAAGAGGCCGCTCACCAGAAAGCTCTCAGTGATACGAACGACATAGCATCAGGTCTAATTGCCACCGAGACAGAAGGATTAGGGCTCATATCAAAGGGGCATCGTCGACTTGATGGGAAAAAGAATGGATCTTGGAATAAAGAAGATAAGTCTCACCTGAAATGTACTCACTGTGGTATGACAAAACACACCAAAAAACAGTGTTTCAAGATCGTTGGTTATCCCGAATGGTGGTCAGATGGACACAAGAAGGGCACGAAAAACTCCGACCGAGAGAAGGGCAAGGCCTCCGCCGTTGTGGGCAACAATGATGTCGCCAACACTAGCGACAGTAACCGGAGCAGCTTGAACGACGAATTTGGAGGGGTAACGACGGCTCACGATGGGGAAGAACATGGCCCTTTCTCGGCCACAGGTACCGGGGTTGAGAGAAGAATCTCGAAACCCCATTTTGCCCTTCAACCTAATTTCAATTATAACTAGTTTTATACCCTTTATTAATGAAAGTTTTAAAAATTGCAAAAGCCACCCTGAATTCAATGGTATGGCAAATGTGGCCCAAAACTATAATAAAAAAACAAGAACAAACATGGATATTTGATTGTGGGGCCACAGACACCATGACCTATGAATTATCCGATTTTGACACGTTAACCAAACCTACAAAATCATGTATACAAACGACAAATGGAGAAACAATGAGTGTTAAAACTGGGGGAACTATAGAAATTTCTCCGACCCTCAAACTTTCAAATTGTTTATATGTGCCATCTCTATCCCATAAACTCCTATCAATAAGTCATGTAACAAAGGAGTTAAATTGTTCCGTCCTCATGCAACCCACATTTTGTATCTTACAGGATATCAGGACGAGAGCGATAATTGGGCGTGGCACTGAACGACAAGGGTTATATTACGTAGATGAGGTGACCCAAAGTGGAAATGTGTTACTCTCTCATGGAACAAAAGAACGTGAAGCTTGGCTATGGCATAGAAGATTAGGGCATCCATCTACCGGTTATTTACATGTTTTATTTCCAAAATTATTTCCTTCAAATTGTAAGTCACATTGTGAAACATGTGTTAGCTAAAAGTCATAGGAAAACTTTTAAACCAAATAACACGAGGGCTGACTCACCAGTTGCACTAATTCACTCAGATGTATGGGGTCCATTCCCAATCACAGGGGGAAAAAACTTCATGTATTACGTAATGTTCGTGGATGATAGTACACGGATGACTTGGGTATATTTATTAAAAAACAAATACGATATTTTTGAAAAATTCACCACATTTTATACCATGATCCAAACTCAATTTCAGAAGAACATTCAAATTTTTAGATCTGACAATGGAAGGGAATTTGTTAACAACAATATGAAACAATTTTTTCAAACAAAGAGCATAATTCATCAGACTACGTGCCCACATACCCTTGAACAAAATGGTGTCGCGGAACGAAAGAACTGCATTTTGTTAGAAATGACTCGGGCTCTTTTAATAGAATCACAAGTTCCGAAGGTATTCTGGCTAGAAGCCCTTGCCACGGCCACCTACCTCATTAACCGTCTCCCGACTCAAATATTGAAATCAAAGACCCCTTTACAAGCCCTTTCAGAATTTAAAACACCACCCTCTAATCTTACACTTGAACCACAGATTTTTGGATGTGCTGTTTTCGTTCACATACCAAAATCACACAGATTTAAACTTGATCCATATGCTGAAAAATGCATCTTTGTTGGATATGGAGTAACACAAAAGGGATACCGGTGTTACAACCCAAAAACTCAAAAAATGTTCACCACGATGAACTGTGATTTTCTTGAAACTGAATATTATTATGCCTTTGAACATAAGGGTCAAAGAGAAGAGAGTGAAACACTAAATTGGTTGGAATATGTACCCTATACTGAAGAAACAAGTCACAATACCCAAAATCAACCTTCCTCCACACAAACAGAAAACCCAATCGTCAGTGCCCCCCAAGAGACTGCTCCCGACCTGGTACTCGAGGTAAGTAATACTCATCCTATCTCTACTAACATTTTTGAGACAACAGGACAAGATGAAAATGTACAGGGACAAGAGAACCCTTCCGTAACATCCAGACAAAGTGAATGTGCACGGGAGCAAGAGGATTTCTTCACACCGGCCGAGCAAGGAGAACATGAACAAGAAAATCCTCCCACACAAGAAGATATGCCAAAAACGTATGTTCTCCCACCAAGAAAAAACCGAGGCATTCCACCAAGAGATACTCTCCAGAAAAGGAATCTAGAGGAAGATATCCTATGGCGAACATAGCCGACGGGAATCTGTCCAAGGAAGCTTAGGCCTTCGCCTCATCTTTGTACTCTGAAGATATCCCGTCGAATACAGAACAAGCCTTAAACTTAAGACACTGGAAAAATGCGATGGAAGAAGAAATGAAGGCATTGATGAAAAACAACACATGGGAAAAATGCACCTTACCACCAAGGAAGAAAACAGTCGGCTGTCGCTGGTTATTCACAATTAAATACAAGCCCGATGGCACAATTGAAAGATATAAAGCAAGGTTAGTAGCTAAAGGATACACTCAAACATATGGGATTGATTATTCAGAAACCTTCTCACCAGTCGAAAAAATGAACACAATAAGAGTGTTCTTCTCCATAGCAGCAAATAAGGGTGGCCACTTCATCAATTCGATGTAATAAATGTGTTCTTACACGGAGAACTGAAATAAGAAGTGTATATGGAAGCCCCATCGGGATCTACTGAAAGCTTTAAAGAAAGGAAAGTGTGTCGATTGAAGAAATCACTCTATGGCCTAAAACAGTCGCCTAGAGCGTGGTTTGGCAGATTCACATTAGCCATGAGAAAATATGGGTTTAAACAAAGTAACTCAAATCATACGTTGTTTCTCAAACAAAGAAACAACCTCATAACATGCTTAATAATCTATGTTGATGACATGATTATTATCGGAGATGACAAAGAAGAAATAAGCAACCTTAAGAAGAACTTGTTCACAGATTGAAAGATCTAGGGAGACTTAAAATACTTCATTGGAATTCAAGTTTTGAGATCAAGACAATGAATTTTTATATGCCAAAAAAAATATAACTTGACCTTCTAACAGAAGTCGGTATGATAGATTGTAAACCAGCGGATCCTCCTATGATCGTGAATCAGAAACTCTACAAGGAGGAAAACGCAGAGCTTGCCGATAAAGAGAGATACCAACGAATGGTAGGAAAACTGATATATCTCTCACATACCCGTCCAGATATAACGTATGCTGTAGGAGTGGTAAGTCAGTTTATGCATCAACCCCAAAGTGCCCATATGGATGCAGTCATAAGAATTATACGATATCTCAAAGGAACCACGAGCCATGGAGTCTTATTTAAACCAAATGGGCACCTAGAGACTCAACTGTACACTGATGCTGACTGGGCAGGTGATAAAGGAAACCGAAGGTCAACATCAGGTTACTTTGCGCTAGTTGGTGGAAATCTCATCACCTGGAGAAGCAAAAAACAAAAGGTGGTGGCCCTGTCAAGTGCTGAAGCTGAGTTTAGAGGAATAGAAAGGGGGATAATTGAAGTATTATGGGTACGGAGGCTCCTGACTGAGATAGGTTACCCACCGCAAGAACCTAGCAAGATTATGAGTGACAATACAACAGCCACACAAATATCCGAAAACCCGGTTCAACATGATCGAACGAAACACATAGAAGTAGACCCACATTTCATCAAAGAAAAATTAGAAGCAAATATCATCTCTTTACCATTTGTGAGATCTAAAGACCAGCTTGCCGACATTTTAACAAAAGCTGTAAATGAGGCAACTCTACATAAGTGTTTGGTCAAGTTGAACTTTGGAAACCTCACAGTTCAACTTGAGAGGGCGTGTTAAAAAATACAAAATATCTTGATTGAAAGAGCATTTGTGGGATCAACAAGATTGGTGCTCAATCACATCATTTCCCATATTTGTAAGGAGCTAATTGACAGCCATGTCGAGCCATTGACAACTTATGTTTCCTTATTGTGTATATGTACAAAGTAGTATAAATAGTAGTAGGCTCCTTTTGTAATACACACACTTCAAAAAACAAATAAAATGTCTCATTCTTGAAAACCTCTCGACAAGACGTTTAATCTGCTGAAGAGAATATAAACCCAAACCAGAGGCATATGACAAAAAAGCAATCTAAGGAACTAATCTGGAAATTCTATTATACAAAAATCCTGCATTCTACGGTGCGTATTAAATGGCTCTTACAACAAATCAAATTCTATTCTTAAATTACACGATTAATGTTACAAATCAAAACAACTCACCAGAAGCTAGCCAAAAGAAATCCGCATTTGAAGACCTCTCACCTATAAAAAAGCCAGGACCCGCACGTGAGAGTAGTTCCTCACCAGCATCCTTACCCATCAGAACCATATCTTCATAAGCATACAATCCTTTTCTAGAAGTTTCTAGTACTGAAATGAATATATAAACCGCGAAAAAAAAGAACTAAGAATTGTTGGTGATCAAGTATTATGCAAACATATATTTTGTGTGTTTGTTTATTTTTTTTATCACCTTTAGTTCCATCGGGGGAGGCCACCAACCCTCTAAAGACGCAATTGCCATCTTCATCCCTACAAGCATATCCAGCTATGGGTGTCCTACAGGATCCATCAAGTGTCAATAGAAAAGCCCTTTCACATGCAACAGCTAATCTTGTTTCTTCATGGTTCAGCTTTGCTATGTAATTAGCCTGCAAAGTAAAATAACATTTGTCTTAAGTATATCAAACAAAGGTAACAATTTCAACCTATTTATTTATGAATGGGTTCGTTTGGTCTCAGACGGGACAGATAAAACATAGCTAAAGCCTATAAGGAGAATGGGTCAAACTCGTTAAATGCATCCCAAGTCTATTTGATCCCTACAACCTCCTAAATCATTCTCTATATGAAGATTTAAATACATAGTAAGTATATTGTTCTTATTATCTTAGTAATACATCGGATATTTGTTATAAATTTAAAAAAAGGGATGAGAAAGAAGAAAACAGTAACATACCATCTTATCATCATCACTTCGACAGGCGATTCCGATTGCACCTTGTGCAACAGCCGGAAGCATGTCATCAATAGGAAGTATAGACGACACATGCTCAGTCATGTTTAGCCGTTTGAGTCCAGCTAATGCTAATAATGTTGCTACAACAACGCCATCATTTAGTTTCTTTAATCTGGTTTGCACATTGCCTCGAAAATTCTCCAGCACCTGCAATTGATTTAGCCAGAATTATCTAGTTATTCGAGACAGTAATAGATAAAATGACCAAACATAACATATTTGTGAGAAGTGAGAGACAGATTGTGAAATGATATCAAAAGCATCTCAAGTTGGGTAAACATCGGTAACAAGGTAATTTATGCGCCAGTAGATGATCAGTTTAATTTTAATGCAACTAGTACGAGACTGATTATCCAAAGATGATTATTCGAATAGAATGTAGTCAAATACTTAGAAGCAAATGTGTTTGTATAAAGATGAATTATTGCAACTCCAGATAATGAATCATATTACATGGTGCTCTTACAGATAGCGATGGATATCTGTGAAGTAGTTGAGACTTTCTTCTAAGTGATGCAGTACCAACAACGCTTCCAGCTGGAAGATCGGCTAATGAAGTCGCATTCAATGATATAAATGCATCACGAACGTCTTCACGTGGAAGATTGCAGGGCAAGATTGTCTTTTCAGGGAGATAAGTAGGAACATCTTTCATCGAATGAACAGCAATATCAATTTCACTATTTAGAAGAGCCTCATCTATTTCTTTAGTGAACAAACCCTTCCCACCAATATCCGCAAGAGGCTGACTCAATATTTTATCACCCGTTGTTTTAATCACCACAATTTCAATCGCCCCTTCTACTGCCAACTCGCTACTTGAGGCCATGAGTTTATCCCTTGTCTCATAAGCTTGTGCAAGAGCTAATGGACTGCAATAAATGTAAACTCATTCTCATGAGACAGCTAATGCATCAAGAAAAACAGCATGAATTTATGAAAAATGCAAACACCAACACAACTTGTACAGTGGAACTTCAAAGATGCAAGTAACAGCAGCAAATGAAGCAATTGATAAGGTGTAGTATAATCACAATCTGCATTTATGTTAAACAGTGCGATCAAGGTATAATGCGGTTAAACCACACAGAATCATCAATGTACCATCACTTTAAGCTTATAAGTCCCTTTGTTCGTGTTCTAATAAGCTCTAATTGCAGAAGAACACAACATAACAATGTAAATGGCACCTTGAAACAAATCATAACACAAACATACAACGCTAAACCATGAGATCATTTCAAAAACAAACAACAGATTATCACTAATTCAAAGAGTACCTCCCTCTGGTGCCAATTCTGACGAGAGCGACCTTTTTCTCAACAGCAGCAAGTGAGGCTTTAACAGAGCGGCGTTGTTGAGGGAGCAGCGGTGGAGATTTGACATAGAATCCATTGTTAGCGGATAGAAGAGATCTGGAGGTGAAACTAGTAGAAATTAGGGTTTGATTGATTGTCTCCATGATGGGGAGAAGGAGATCGATTGGTTGAGGATGAAGGATATCATATGAACATATATTATTTGTATTTGTATTGGGTCTGATCGGTTTATCCTCCACCTCATCAACACGTCGGCTGCTTCCCATTCGTACGACACATTTTGTCAAGGTGCCACCTCCGCAACTATACGGTATCGGTTGAAGCACGAGGGCTCGCCCTTTTTTGAATTAGGCCCATCAATACAGATCTTATCGTGTTTAACAAGTTAAAGATAACACGCGCGTAGCTCACGTATCAAATATGTAAAAAACTTGTTTAACTACCTATATATTATGTCTATAACTTTTTTTATATGTTTTATGAACCAAGAATGTGAAATAATGATGTCCGGCCTCTTGATTTTAATTATCTTTAAAATGTAAAAAAATAAAAAAATATTTTTTTATTAAACATGTTTAGTCCGTGTCATAAACAGGTCGGCAATTGTCAACCCTATTTTGAATACTATTTGACTCACATGTAAGTCGTTTAAAATCTACTCGTTAAATATTTAAGTTAAACTGGTTTTCTGATCTCCTTACCATCTGGAGACAACCTAGGCGAGGCGGTAGTGGTGTCAGTGGCGGTGTTTGTTATGGTGGCGGTGGCGTAGGCGGAAAGGAAGAGGATGGCTGGTGGCGGTGGTGGTTCAGGTGTTAAACAGTGGGAGTAAAATAATAATTAAATAGCAGACAAATACAGTGAAAGGTTGTAACCTGTGCTTTACAACTTTTATCTTTAAGGAGAGTTACTTTTAATATTAATTGAATTAGGATTAAATAAGATTAATGTTAAGTATTGTCTGGCAAGGCCATGTGTGGCATTCTTAGGCACTAGATGGCCATTTATTTTATCAAACGAGTAACTAGTTTCATTCGATCATGGATTCACCTTAAACTAGTTCCACACGTTCTATCACTTAGACAGGTTTGTTACTCTTTTTCGCTAGTGGGTTTGTTTCAATTTATAACGACAATCATTCCCCAATCATTCCCCAATCATTCCCCAATCATTCCCCAATCATCCCCAATCATTCCCCAATCATTCCCCAATCATCCATAGAACAACCATCAAACTTGCCTAAATCGATACAACCCTCACCTAATATGGACCATTGTCTAATATTTCTTACATCAATGAATGAGAAAGCATTTAGAGGATTAAAACGTCCTTCACTCATTTCCTAAGTATGTGTGAATTGAGTATCCGTCTATAGACAACTTGATAAAATACATTTAACTTTTTGAGACATTATAAACATTAAGTACATCTCTACTGCGTTTGGTTAGAAGAATGGAATGGAATGGAATGTAATTAAGAAACTAGTATAATTTTCAAGTAAAATTAAGTTTGAGTGAGTAATGAAATGTAAAACCGAAGGAATGTTTCACCTCAAATTCCCTTGGTTGTGGGATTTCAAATTCCCTCTCTAGGTGGAAGGATTTTGAAATTCCACAACCAAGGGAATTTGAGGTGAAACATTCCATTGGGTTTTACATTTCATTACCCACTCAAACATAATTTTACTTGAAAAGTATACTAGTTTCTCAATTCCATTTCATTCAATTCCATTCTTCCAACCAAACGCAGCCTAAGTGTTAGCATACTTCTTGTAGACAAATTCGGTTCTATAGTTCAATTTCTAGTTGTGGATAGTAATTGACCATCAATCACTGTCACACTTCTCCCAATAGTATGATAGTTCTTAAAGCTGAACCGACTACCACATACATGAACATTGCTCAAATGATAGGAACTATCCATGAGTAAAAATTATTTATATGATTCTATACATTCCTGAAATCATTACCAAGATATTTTCATGTGGCGTGTATGCGCCTTAAGGAAACTTCATGCATTATAACATCATATCTATGTTTCATTTCTGCTTGAACAGTCATGCATTTGATCAATACTTGTTTGGATCAATTAATCTAACTCAGTTCAATAAACTTTATAGAAACTAGATGATCTCCAACAACAAACAATGACAATGAAATAGTCAACAAACAGAAATAAATCAAATATGTTGATATATTGATATTATAACACATTTGATCACAAGAACAATGAAGAATGCTCTTGGATCTCCCCGTAAAACAAAGCTCCCAACTATTGAAAATTTCACATATTATTCTCTCACACACTAGCTAATCGACCAAAAGATAAGTTACAATGGTTGGCTGATTTGATATAAAGTGAATGTCACTATGTCTATAAATTCCCAATTAATGATTCACAATTCACAATTCATCCACAGTTCCTTCAGAATTCCTTCGTAATTCAACTCTATAATGTCTCAATTTCATAACGATTGGGTGTACCAAACAAGAGAGGAGTTGATGGATTGGGTACAAAACACTGCATGCACCTTTGGATATGTTATTGTCACACAAAGAAGCATATCCTTATGTGCGATAGTGGTGGTGTATACAAGTCAACATTAGATTTAAGCACATATTCATACACAAAGAAGACAGAATGTTCATTTCAACTTATAGCAAAATATCACGAACAAGATGGAGGGTGAAAAACACATGTTGTGTGTGATGAACATGACCATGAATCTTGTAGATTTTTGGAGGGTTATGCTTATGCAAAAAGATTATCTAAAAAGGAGTACACATTCGTGGATGACGTTACAATAAAGAATATACACGCACGTGATATTCTTACGGATTTAAAAGAAAATAATAATAATAACGTGTCCACAATTGAAACCGTGTATGATGTATGGACAAGGATATGAAAGTTGGATAAAGTTGGAAGCATCCATATTCAACCAATTCTCCAATATTTGTAGATGGGTGGATACATCTATGATTTTACTACAGATGACGAGTCAAATCAATTAAATGATTATTTTTTATCAATCCCGCTTCATTAAAATTAAGCCATGCATTCCCCAATGTGATTATTTTATACTGGACTTACAAGACAAACATGTATCGCCTCCCTTTTCTTCAAATTGTTGGCTTAACTTTAATAAACAAGACATTTTGTATTACTTTCGCGTTCATATGAAATAATAAAAAAGAGAAGTTCAAGTGGGATATAATTTGTCTAAGAAAGACACTGGATGACTATGTATAGTCACACATAGAGAGTTGGCTCTAATGGATACATGCCAAGTAATTTTCCCAGAAGCAACCCGATTACTGCAGATATCACATACATTCAAAAAGCATTGCAGGCCATCTTTCAAGTCTTAGACTGAGTGGGATAAATTTATGTATTACTAGATGTTTATGCTTCAATTTCCAAGAATTAGGCTTACTATAAAAATTGAGCGCGACTGCAGACAAAGTTGATGAATAAGCATCGAAGTATTTTTCTGATCTATTCAAATTGTTATTTTATTTTATATATTGAAACAAACATATTTTATTTAACTTTTCAGTTGTATTTAATTACTTGGATGTCAACTGGTTGCAAAATTATAAAGAGATGTTCCTGTCTGCATAGATTGACCAACATCTAAATTTTGGAGAACGAACAACAAGCAAAGTAGAGAGCCAACATGCTTTGTTAAAAAACATTTGAGTTCTAACAAGTCAAATTTAGATAAATTTATAGGGATTATAAATAACGTAGTCGTTTACAAGAAACACAAATAAAGACAAGCTTCGAGGAAAGTCGGAGTAAAATAAAACATCAACACAAAAATAATTTATTTGTTTTATTGATATCTAATATTTCTCATGAAAATCTAGATATATTGATTGGGAAGCTAAGACGAGTCAATGAGATTCAAAACCAATCATAAAGTTGTGACTACTATATTCATAGTAGTTGTCATTTACTATGTGCTTGTGAAATCTCATAGTATTTAAATGCAAGAGAACGTATTCCACTAGATTAAATAAATATATTTTGGAGGAGGCTTGACATTTCACCGGTATCGTTAAACCAAGTTGAAGAAGATATTCAATGTGATGTCGAACTTGACAAATTCAAAGAAGCTTATCAGAAATAAAAAAACCCCACAATGAAAAGGAATTTGTTGGAAAGGATGAAAGGCACAAGGGATCCTAACATTATAAATCTTAACGAGCATATAAACAATTTAATGACTGTTTGTTCTCTAGTTGTGCCTATTTGATATATCAATGGTGTTGTATTTCATACACCATTGAAGTGACAGGTCGTAGTAAACGGTCGTTTAGCAATGGACAAACTATCATTTAGCTTATGACAAATGGTCATTTACAGCATCATAAATGACAGTTTAGATTTTTCAGAATTTGGAATCCCGATATTTCCTTTTAAAGATTATTCTGGGTAAACGGTCGTTTGTGGCATCATAAAAGGTCGTTTTCTTCTTTCAAGATTTTATTAATAACATATCCACTCACCACCACCTTTACTTACCACCCACCCACAATCCCTTTATTATACTTGATTTTACCATCTCATTCACCACATTTCACCAACAAATTCATCTTCATATCAAACAATCAACCATCCATTCATCAGATTTCATCAACTATTCATCCCCTTCTTCTTCGTGTTAAAATTTTAAAGTTATTAGTATTAACAAATGTTATATTGTTATTATTAATATAAATTTTAGTTAAATACATTTTCTTTTATTACTGATTATAATTATTTCAGATAATGACTTCAAGCTCACGTCAAGATACGACGTTGGTTCGTGTTTCGAATCACCATTGGCTTTAGTTTCGTCGAGGATTAAATGAGTATAAAGGCTTCAAAAGTTTTTAGATAAAGAATTCGAGCCTTTACGTTCGATATCTTGGGGCTTATTATGGGACGTCAGGGAATTTAACTATGCTCGTAACATGATGAACGAGCTGTGAGGAAGGTTTTTTTGCCATTAGCGGCCGCAATATAAAGAGATTTGTTTGGAGTTTTTCTCCACCTTTAATTTCGACTCGAACAAATAAGTATAGGATAGCTAATCTATTAGCTAAGTAGATTTTATATATATATATATATATATATATATATATATATATGTTATTGTCATTAAACTTATATTTTTTATTTTTTAATAGTAATGAAGATGCTACCACTTTTGTGCTTAGGGGGTGCCATGTAATTTTCGTATGGTCTACTTTGGTGTTTTGATGGGTTTATATACAGTTTAGGAGATCCATCAATCTGATTTTTTGAATGGTCTTACGCAATTTCTTGAAGATTATAATGATACAATGTTTTTGGCAAGAAATTGGTGAAGGTCGATATGTGCTTAATAATAAAACGAAAGCTACAAGAATGAATGATCCGTTGTATAGATATATTCACTGCCTTATTGGTCATACTATAGCTGGACGTAGGATGACCAGTGGTAAGTTTACTAAGAAGGATTTGTTTTTTTATTTTGCTTGATTAACAGGAGGCCGTGAAACCTGCCATATATGCCTACTGATTATTTTACTGGTTGCACGAGTATAAATAAGAGCGTACATATTTGTGGTCGTACATATGTTACTCGCCTCACTGAGTCTTTACAGGTTCTCACTCCTGAGAGGGTGGCAGGTTTAAACGTAAAGAGTGATGGTAACTGTGGGTTTTGTGCAGTTTTCTTTTCCTTGAGATTAGGTGAAGAATATTAGCTGAACATGAAGTATGAGCTTTTTAAACGTGTTACATAACAATTCCAATTTATACAAATTGTTTTCTCTTGCTCATATGATGGGACAAAACGCATTTTATCATGGCTACAACCGGGTCCGGGTCCTAATCAATACCGGATGATCATGCCTTACTGTAACATCCGGTTTCTAAATCCGGACTTGTAAATTATATTATAGTTATAATTAATTAAATTAAGTTGAGTTGTTTGAGTGTTTAAGTGTTCAGTCGCATAAGTCATGTGCGAATGAACTTCAGTCGCACCCCTTATGTGCGATTGAGGCTCAGTCGTACGAATAGTAGGAGCATGAGCTTCAGTCGCACGATTCAGTCGTGCGAATGGTTCAGTCGTACGATTGGAAGTAAGGCGGTTAAGTTGTAAGTATGGATAAGTAAGGCGGTGTAGAAGGTTAAAAACAGACTTCTGTCTGTATTACCTTCAATCTCTTATTCGCTTTACACCTAAACACCCCTGTTCTTGCCAATTGACTAGGCGAAACTCCGTTTTGGTAAGTTTTGAACATCACGGATCAATCCGGGGATGTTATAAGTTGTGGGTATGATTGAATTTGATCCAATAACCTGTTTAAAACAGTAAATTGGTCTGGTTTCTTTCTGAATTTAAAATCCAGGAATTCGGGTCCAAGTTTTTGTGAAGTTTTGATGAAATAATGGTCCGAAACCATTGTAAACGATGTGTATAGGATCTGTTTTAAATATGCTATGATTTGGATGGTTAAAACTCAAATTTTGAGTAAGTTTGGATCAAAAACGTCAAGAACACAGCTGCTGATTCGTCTCAGGCGAATGGGCTCAATCGCATGACTCAATCGCACGAATGAAAGTCTAGTCGGGTGACTAAGTGCGAATGGAGGTTCAGTCGTGCGGTTGGAACTCAGTCGCCTGGTTGGAAGTCCGAATGAAGACGAGCGAACACTGGATACGAATGAGAACTCAATCGTGCGAATGAATCGCTAGTCGTACGACTGAAGGTTCAGTCGCATAGTTCATTCGCATAGGTCCAGTCGCATGATTGCTCATTCGCATAAGTGTTCAATCGCATGAGGGCCCTGTTTGAGAATAAGTTTACTGAATCAGGGTTTATTGTTTTGATATACCTTGATTAGAGGAAGGACTAGTTACCTTGTGTATGTGGATTGTGTAGACTGTGGTGAGGAAATTGATAAGGTGAGTTCTAAGCCCTTTTCAAATGTTTGGTTTTAACATTCGGGCTAGCACACATATAATGATAAATGAATTAAATGTTTTAGTACCAGATTTATGATAGTAATGTGATGTGTTTCTAACAGTTTGTAAAGCTGTTAGAGGGAAAGTGGGGTAATAACTGATTACCTAAACATTGTTAATCATTACATGATAGTAATGATTGCAATGGGTCAGGTAGAGTGTAAAAGATAATCATCTGAACATTGTTAATCATTACGTGATGGTAATGATTCTAATGGGTCAGATGGGGTGTGATGATTAATAAAAATATGCTAAAACTGGTGCTAAAGGAAAGAATGTGTGAAGTGTAAATGAATGTGATAATATTGGCAATAAATAAAAGAAATGTTTTTGAAATGGTAATGTGATGTAAATCTCAACAGGCCAGTTAGGGTAAGATGCCTGGGTGTGAAACTGTACAGTTTGATAGGAGTGATGACGATCACTCAGCTTTGTGAACATCTTGTGGTGACGACCCTAGATGATTAATTGGCATCCTACTGGATGAGAGATAGTAACTGGTAGTTGCTGGATGTGGGCATTCGACGTTACTGGGTATGGGAGACTGGTAGTTGCAGATGTGGGCAACCGACGTCTCTGGGTGTAGTAACTGGTAGTTGCTGGATGTGGGCAACCGACGTTACTGGGTATGGGGAACTGGTAGTTGCTAGATGTGGGCAACCGACGTTCGATGGGACAGGTCCAGTGGGACAGAATAATGATAAAATTGAATTTATAATATTGCCAATATAAAGATAGCTGTGGTGTGTGTGAAAATGTTGTTAATGTTTTAATGAAAATTATAACTCACCAGTTTATCTGATGTTTTGAGTGTGTTGTGTGTGTTAGGTAAGGAGGGATCATCTGATAATAGAGGAAAGCAAGTATGAGCTGATGAGGACGCTATCCTGGAGCAACTGCTGGCATAAGATTTAGGGCTTGTTAATAATGTAAATAGGGCAATGTATAATTAAATACAATCATATGTAAAATGTTTTAAAAAGTTGGGTTAATATGTATATTAGTGTTTAAAGTCTTCCGCTGTAAATAGAAAGCTCTGATTTGTGTTTAAAATATTAATCCAACTGCGTGACGTGCCTCCGGTGCCCTGCCGGGTTTAGGGCGTCACAGGTTGGTATCAGAGCAGTAGTTAAAGGGATCTAGTGTCATAATAACTAGACTTTAACTAGAAAATAGATATGCCAGCAGGGATATCTAGATAGAATAGTTTATTAAAACAAGAGAAGGTGATGGGACTATCATGAGAAGGAATAACGAGAATAGTAAAAGTAAAGCAAACAATTAATAGTACTTGGCCAACATTATTAATAATTTACTTTACTATTAGTATTCTGGTTATATACTTACATGCGAGTACCAAATAATCCCGATCTCGTTTTAATAGGTTATGGCTGATAGGGAGAGTGAAAGAATGCAAGGTGGAACCTCGGAAAGAAATGTTGATGAGAGCACCGAGGTGCTTAGTATGACGAGGCAGCAATTCCGTGATGCAATTGCTGAGGAGGTTCGTAAAGCCTTGAATGTAGCTAGACCTGATGAAAGTAGGAATGTTGATAAAGCTGAAGGGTCTAGCAAGAAAAAGGGAGTTACGTATAGTCAGTTTAAAGAATGTAATACTCCACGATTTTCTGGGGCTATGGATGTGGTAGCCACTGACGTGAGGTCGAAGTCTCAATCAAATTTAAAACCAAATACTACTAATTATCTAGCGGTAAGTGGGTATCGAACACAAGGAGTTTGTGGAATATGTGTTAACTCAATCAAATTGCAATTACCTAAATTTAACTAAAATGATAAATAATTAAGGTTCAATAATCTGTTGATTTGTTGAATTGGCTTAAAGCAAGAAATAAAAGTAAATTGATTTGTATAAATCAGTAATGAGAAATATGTTTCCCTTTGGTATCCGGATTTTAACAAATGATGATATGGGTGTTAATTGGGAAGAACCACATAGACATGGTTCATGAGTGTGTGCTTATGTGTGATCAAAGAGGACTAAGTACTTGTATTAGCAAGGTTATCTCTCGATAATCAGTATCACTATCAAATTACCCAACCTTTCCACTAAATCAAGATTTGCCTATGGCATCAAGAACGTATGGTTAAAGTTAAGCAATTTATGAATGACCCATTACACATAATACACAATCATCATGACAAAACAATCACAAGATCAATTTCATCATCCCATAAATAGAAAACACCAACATGATCAAAGTTACAAATCCATCAAACCAAAAGGAAACACACAAGAAGACTAGCCACTCATAGTTTTATGCATGACAACAAGATTCAAAATACAATTCATAACAATCAAAATAAAGTAGCAAGGATTAAAGTACCACAAGATCTTGTTCTTTCACACATCTAAGAAAATCAACAAAAGCTTAGCCAAAGAAAACTTCAATCCCCATCACCCGAATGATTTTCTTCAAAGGAGATCCACTTCTTAAATCAATTGTTTTTCAATGCTTTTAAACAAAGCATTCCAGCCAAAAGTTCCAGACAATCTGCCAAAAATTCATCACATCTCCATATTCTCCTCAAAAGCTCTCCACTTGTGATTTTAATATGAGAATCCACTTGCCAGAAAGTCACTTCTACCGTAACTTACGGTAGCCACCGTAAGTTACGGTAGCCACAAGACATGTACGGTGGAAACCTTCTGTTATCGGTGGAAATCATAGATGTTTGGGGTCTACCGTACCTTACGGTGGCTACCGTAAGGTACGGTAGAGCCTGAACATTTGTTTCTTCTTTTCTTCTTTCCACACACATCCACTCCGTTCCACGCTCGCAACGTTTTCTCCATTTTTAGCTCCAATCATACCTGAAACATAAGCAACTGTAGTTATCTAATTCAAGATAATTACACGATTAAATGAGAGAATGTTACGCGTTTTAACATCATAAAAGGGTTGTTCCTTGAACCGTTGCTTGTCCCAAGCAACATATCTAATCAATTTCAAACAAGCGATCAATGTAACCCAAGCATAAACATGTAATACTTTTTACTAACCCTTTCGTAACAACCAAAATGACACACCCCTCGCTATGTCTCTCCTCTCGGCGACAAGTAAGCACTAGCGTCCATGAGCTAGACACACAAAAGGCAAACGGTGGTTGCACAACTATAAGCTTGTACCTAAATCGACCATTCTCTTAACAATTGCCAAACATGAATGCATATCAAAGGGACTTTAAGGTTGTAACATGGCTAGGTGTATGGGTAGGAAATGGAATATATATGAAGAAGCGAAAACTTAACCTGGTCTTTTATTACATAATAACATAACCACTAACTACCAAACCTAATACTATAAACAAGGTACTCAACTTCAATTCTTTTTTTCTTTTTTTTAATTTTTCTCTTTCTTTTTCTTCGTTCATTTTCTCCCTTTTTTTCAAATTTTTTTTTATATATATATATTTTCTTTAATAACAATAAACAAACACGAAATCTTCATGCAAACATTCAACATAGTATTGAAGATGATTACAACTACTAAACAACTACTAACACTATAAGACCAGGTCAAGTTAGGTAAATTTTGAAGTAACTAGCTAAGGGGTAACAAACGATAGGCTTTTAGGCACAACATTGGGCAACTAAATGTCCAAACCCCTGCCCCTCTCGCAACCAAGCTCATATATATAATTTATGAGGTCCAACCTCCCAAATCCCACACTCGCACACATCAAAGACGAGGCTACCTAAATGCCCTTATTCCTTTCATATTCACATCCAACTAAAGTCTCAAATCGTATTCAAGCACAAGTTCTAATGCACCCCCACCTGTTGCCACTCTCACAAAGAAGTGTGTTATTTATCTACAAGTGTGGCTTCAACTCTCACCAAGAATAAGAATGATTAAGGTTGCCGATGCATCATTCGGAGTTAATCCAAGGTGTTCAAATTCTCACAATGTTTTGCTTGAATTTTTTTTATTTTAAAAACTTTAAAATTTCTCCCCATCCCCACATTTGAGGTACATTGACCCCAATGTACGGTTTTAGGAAGATTTGATCGCTTAAACAAACCAAACGTTCATAGACTTAAACCATAAATTTCTTTTTGATATTTTTCATTATATATATATATATATATATATATATTTTTAAAGAAACACACCACCAACTCTCGCATAGCCCAAAACAAAGCAACATTACTTAACTCCACCCATCCACCCATCCATAAACATAACAAACCAACAAATATTCACAAAATGTACAAGAAAGAACACAACCTGACTAATAGTAGCGGGGCTGAGGAGGCCCGAAGATAGAAGACATCATGTCATTCCATTCTCTGAAAGCAAATGCACCGCTACCACTTTCCTCTTGCTGCGATGCGCCTTGTTGTTGACGAGGATATATCCATTGTGAATGATGGAGCGGCGGGGTCGGATACGATACACTACCATCGTAAGGTGGTAGAGACGCATAATCCACCGGAGGTGGATCCACAACCACAGGCCGCCCTGCATGCCAGTCCGCATGCATTCTTCGAGCTTGATCATCTGCATACCTATTATTTACCTCCACCTCAAAGGAATAAGCATGTGCACGATTCCATGCTTCCTGCCGGTCAAAGTTTTGCTTCAAAGCTCTTTCCATGCTCGCACTCATCATGGTTTGGTGATCAAAAGTAGTGCGCTCCGATCCTGACCAGGTGTCAAAAATTGAAGCCGGAGGACGTTGATTATCAATAACCTGTTGCATTGTACCCTCGTATGCCCAATTCTCCTCAAATGACCGCTCCGTATAATCAAAGAAACTACCACCATATGCCCTACTCGAACTCCCGTGACCCACATCGGCATCTCCTCCTCTAGGCTCCTCTTCATAATCTTCATCCCCACTAGGTTGTTCATCTTCACTTTCCGGGTCATCTTGCTCACCCGGCATAAGCATCCTTGCGTCGGCTTTTAAAACCCTCCATCTTTGACCTTCTGACTTCAGCTTATGATACCTTTCTGACTGACTATACGTCCATCCCATACCCATCTTTGTCAACTCAAACGGCTTATGCTTCTTTGGCTTACCTTTATCTTCCGACGTGATGGATTTTTGTTGCTTCAATAGTCCCGTGATGATTCTGCAATACGGGATAATGTGCCTTCCCACCTTATTTCGACACATCCATAAGTGGTTCATTATCAGATATCTAATCGGGAAACGTGGAGACCCATGGAGCAGTGAATAAAGAATGGGTATCTCCGGGTATCTTACTTCTTGCTTGTCAGCCCTTCTTGGTATAACATTTACAATACAAATGGCTAGAAGCAATTTTGCTTCTATCTTTAAATTTCTTCTAAGCAAAGTTCCATGATAGGTACCCGGTAAAAACAAAGCTTCCAACATATCATTCCATCTCGGATGTTTATCCGGCCTTATCAATAGATCATCCAAACTTGGAATCATATAATCACGGGATGGCAAACTGTCATACTTAGCCAACTTTCTTAAAGTCTCAAAGGACATTTCCACCTTGACCCCATTCACTTCACCTGTTAGCTTCATTTGAGAGGGTTTATCATATCTATTACACTGTAAAGTCGCCATCCATTCTTCAATTTCCTCCATGAACAAATTCTTGTTATCTTTGTCATAACACTTAAGTGCTGCTTCCCATCCTAATGCTCGAAATCTAGCAAACACATTGAAAGGACCGAACTCACTCTCCTTAACCTCTCTTTCACAAATGAATGCACCCGCTCTATTTTGTAACCCTCTCATCTGATCATGGAACAATATTGCTTGCCACTCAATCGGGATCTCATCTAATGGACCAGCTTCCCATTTTGGTTTGTTAGCCATGTTCAGTTCCACCATATCCTCATCCTCCTCAGTGTCATCGTCTCTTCCAACATACTTTCTTCTTTTCGAACTCGTTTCCGGTTGCTTGCCTTTATCTCTTGAAGGTGAACTAGCTCCCAAGGGTGCACTAGTTCTCACCATTTCCCTACACACATGACAAACAACACAACCAAAACATAAACACAAATCAATCCCACTTGTTAATAAATCCCCACACTTGCTTGTTACTATGGTTGTAAATATTAGTGACTAATGAATTTTCATACTTGATTCTAACAAAAATTGGGCATGATGCCTCTACAATGTAAAGGTTCCCAAAATTCAAACTTAATCATCAAACTACATCTACCATATCAAGCAAATGGTCATTTCATCATAAATAAAACCAAATAGTCTATCATAACAATGATCAAACAACCATATCATTCCAAATATAACCCAAAAACAAGCAAATGTGTATGAACCAATGAGAACAACAAAATATCACCTTACTCTTCACAATGCACCATCAAACACAAAAAATAATGTGACATACCTTCGATTGATAATGTTAAATTCCAAGAAACACCAAAAACTCAAAAAAAACCCCCAAAATTTTCGGACTTAGGGCTTGAGATTCGAACCAGGAAACTTCTTTTTCTTACAATTATCTTCTCAAAATCAGAATCTACGTAAAATTCTAGTCAAGATGGACTCAAGAATCACGTGATTTGGTTAAGAATTGAAGATTTTATGAAGGAATCAAGCTTGTGGGTTATGGAAGTTATGGAGAATGAGAAGAAATGAAATGGGTGAATTGAAAGAGAAAGGCCCGTGGGTTTTGGAAAAAGTCAAAGCAAAATTTTTTTTTTTTTTTTTAATTGCTGAAGCCCGGCCCCTTTCTAACCCAGGTGCCACAGTAATTTACGGTGGGCACCGTATCTTACGGTAGGCCCTGGGTGCCAATTCTCACCGTATAGCAGTAGCATCCCACCGTAAATGCCCAGAAAACCCCACCCCCACCGTATATTACGGTACCCACCGTAAGATACGGTGGGTGGGTTTTCAAATTTTCAAATTTTTTTTAAATGCTATTTGAAAAAAATTTAAATATGATATGGTAAAACATGAAATATCAATGAGATAGAAATTACCCCCCCTCGAAAATCCCATGTTGTCCTCAACATGATCCTAAAACGATATGTTACCCGGACGAAAACCAAAATTTTGCAATCAAACAAAACAAAACAAATCAAAACACAATAAAAACAAAACTAAATATTTACGCTACCGCAAACCTGGGCTTCTTAAACATTACCGTCCTCTAGTGGATGGAGGATGTAGCTCTCCTTGTCCACTTCAAGCGATTTCAAGTCATTCCCATCTAAGTATGGTTTGAGGCGGTGACCGTTTACCACTTGTTTCACATGATCCTTTGGGTCTTCAATCTCTACTTCACCAAATTGACCCACTCTTGTGATCACATACGGTCCCATCCATTTGCTTTTTAACTTCCCAGGAAAAAACTTAAGCTTAGAGTTATATAACCACACCTTTTGCCCTTCTGCGAAAATTCTCTTCCGTAACTTCGCATCATGAACCCGTTTAAGCTTGTCCTTGTAAGCAGATGCACATTCATATGCCTCATCTCGGATTTCTTCCAACTCACACAACTTCAACTTTCTTAACTCGCCAGCTTCATTATACTTCATGTTGACATTCTTGACTGCCCACCAAGCTCTATGAGCTAACTCCATTGGCAAATGGCAACCTTTCCTGTACACCAACCGATACGGTGTTGTTCCAATTGGTGTTTTATACGCTGTTCGGTATGCCCATAGTGCATCATCCAACTTCACCGACCAATCTTTCCTGTCAACTCGAACTGTTTTCATCAAGATTTCTTTAATTTGATGATTTGACACCTCTACTTGACCGCTAGTTTGTGGATGATATGGAGTTGCAATTCTATGGTTCACATTGAACCTTTTCAACAACTTCCCAAAGTTGAAATTCTTGAAATGCGATCCACCATCGCTTATAATTACCCGAGGCACCCCAAACCTTGAAAAGATGTTAGCTTGCACAAACTTACATACCACCGTGTGATCATTGGTTCGTGTTGCAATTGCTTCAACCCACTTCGAGACATAATCCACTGCAACAAGAATATACAAATAACCTCCTGAGTTTGGGAAAGGGCCCATGAAGTCGATGCCCCAAACGTCAAAGATATCGACCACAAGGATCGGTTGCATTGGCATCTCATCTCGTTTTGATATGCTGCCCATCTTTTGACAATTCAAACAATTCTTTGCATAATCTCTTGCATCCTTGAAAATTGTAGGCCAATAAAACCCACAAGTGAGAACTTTGTAACCGGTCTTTTGACCATTAAAGTGACCCCCACACGCGGATGAATGTGCATGTGCCAAAATCTCTTTAACTTCCGACTCGGGAACACATCTCCTCAAGATTTGATCCGCACCAATTTTAAACAAGTCGGGTTCATCCCATATGTATTGCTTCACTTGTGCCAAAAATTGTTGTCTCCTTCTCTTCACCCAATGTTGTGGCATCACACCCTTGGCCAAATAATTAACGAAGTGGGCATACCAAGGTGTATTAATAATGGCTAACACATATTCATCCGGAAATTGCTCATTGATCTCACTTGAATCTTCGACCCATCCAATGGAATCCGAGATAAATGATCTGCAACAACATTTTCACAACCTTTCTTATCCCGGATTTCTAAATCAAACTCTTGCAATAACAAAATCCATCTTATCAATCGTGGCTTTGCATCCTTCTTAGCCATCAAATGACGAACTGCACTATGATCGGAGTACACAACCACTTTGCTCCCCCAAATGTAAGATCGAAATTTATCCAGAGCATACACTACCGCAAGCATTTCTTTTTCAGTTGTGGTGTAATTCAATTGCGCTTTGGACAAGGTTTTGCTTGCATAATAAATCACAACAGGTTTCTTATCAATCCTTTGGCCCAAAACAGCTCCGATTGTGTTGTCACTTGCATCACACATAATTTCAAATGGCTTTGTCCAATCCGGTGGTTGCAAGATAGGAGCTTGCACTAATTGTTCCTTCAAAACATTAAAAGCTTGCAAACATTCATTAGTAAACTCAAAAGGGACATCTTTCAACAAGAGATTACACAAAGGTTTTGTGATAACACTAAAACCTTTTATGAATCTCCGGTAGAATCCCGCATGTCCCAAGAATGATCTAACCCCTTTAACATTTGTTGGAGGTGGCAAAGATGAAATGACTTTTATTTTTGCTTTGTCCACCTCCATTCCCCGGTTGGACACAACATGTCCCAAAACAATTCCCTCTTGTACCATAAAATGACTTTTCTCCCAACTTAAGACCAAATTCGTTTCAACACATCTTTTTAAAACCTTTTCTAATTCATTAAGACATGTGTCAAAAGTTTGCCCAAAAACAAAAAAGTCATCCATGAATACCTCAAGTGTGTCCCCAACCATATCCGAAAATATGCTCATCATACAACGTTGAAACGTGGCTGGAGCGTTACACAATCAAATGGCATCCTTCTAAAGGCAAAAGTGCCATATGGACATGTAAATGTGGTCTTGTGTTGGTCAACGGATGAATGGCCACTTGGTTGTACCCCGAATACCCATCCAAAAAAAATAAAATTTTTGACCCGCAAGTTTTTCAATGATTTGGTCAATAAAGGGTAACGGGAAATGGTCTTTTGAAGTGGCCGAATTCAATTTTCTATAATCAATACATACTCGCCACCCGGTTACCGGTCGGGTGGCGATTTGCTCACCATTTTCATCTTTAATCACCTGAATGCCGGCTTTTTTCGGTACCACTTGTGTAGGACTTACCCACGCACTATCCGAAATGGGATAGATGATCCCCGCATCCAACCACTTGATGACCTCCTTTTTTACCACCTCTCTCATGTTGGGATTTAACCTCCTTTGAGTCTCACGAGTTGGTTTTGCGTCCTCAGTAGTAATGATTTTGTGCATCACTACAGAAGGACTAATACCTTTCAAATCGGCTATTGTCCACCCAATTGCGGCCTTGTTTGTTTTTAACACCTTTAGAAGTTTGTGTTCTTGAGCTTCTTCCAAGTTGGATGCTATGATGACCGGCAATGTTTCCTCTTCTCCTAAAAACACATACTTCAAGTGATCCGGTAGAATCTTCAACTCAATCTTGGGTGGAGATTCCAAAGATGGCTTTGTATTGGAATTAATTTCAGCCGGTAAACTTTCAATTTGGTGAGTCCATGGTGGCCTCCCTTCCTGTACAGCCAACACATCTTATTTTTGCTCCTCCATCCTCAATGCACAAACCTGTACCTGTTCAGAAAAATCACACAAACAAACCTCCGCCGAATCTTCCTCATACTCATGAGGGTCATACTCATCAAATTCATCTGCCATAAAACACTCATCATCATCATCAAAATAAGATTTGTTAGCAAACACATTTAAACTCATTTGGCGTTTACCAAATGCCATTTGTACTGTACCACTCCTGCAATCAATCCGTGCATGAGCCGTGTTCAAAAATGGTCGTCCTAAAATAACATTTGGGCTGTGGTTTGAATCAACCGAAGCATAATCCAAAACCAAAAAGTCAACAGGATAATAAAACTCCTTCACCTGCACAATCACATCCCGCACAATCCCCCTAGGAAGTTTATGAGACAAATCGGCTAACACCACCGTTGTCTCCACCCGTTTCAATGGACCAAAATCGTATTGGTCATATAAACTTCCGGAAGGATACTCACCCCGGCTCCAAGATCCAATAATGCCTTAGACATTTTGAAATCACCCACTTGGATATCTATCAATGGTGCTCCCGGATCTTGGAGCTTGAGTGGGAGGGTTCCCTCCACAATTGCACTCACCCTTGCAGTTAGTTTAACTCGTTTAGGCACTTCTTTCTTTTAACTGTACACAACTCTTTTAAAAACTTTGCATAAGCTGGAATTTTCTGAATTGCCTCAATTAATGGAATGTTAACTTTGACTTGTTTGAAAACTTCCATTATGTCAGCTTTTTCCAATGATGAATGTGAGATCACACTCTTTTTACCCGGGTCAACCAGAGCCGATAGAAATGGTACTTGGCTTTGGTCCACCTCTTTATCATTTTGAATCATATTTTCCTTGAAAACCGGTTTTTCAATAACTTTCTTATTTGCTTTTCGTTCAAAACATTTTCTTGAAGACTTTGGTCTTCCTCATCACTTTCTAACCCGGTAATATCCTCAACCACCCCATCAATTAAAACCGGAGAAGGTGGTGTTTTATATTCTTTACCACTTCTCAACACACTAACATGATTAATAGGAACATTACGAGAAGAACTGTGAGAGGGATTTACCTTTGTGTCACTAGGAAGTTGACCTTTGTTTTTCTTGAGATTTGCCACATCCGTTGCAAGTTGACCCATTTGATTGGTTAACGATTGAATGGCCTTGTCTCGAACTGAGTTCTAGCATCATCCAATTGATTCCTCTTTTGCATCTCCTGTTGTATGGACTTTAGCATCTCCATCACTTCATTACCACCACTTGATGAAGATTGATTTGTCTCATTTCCTTGGTTATTTCCCGATGGTTGAAAAGGCTTTTGATATCCTTGATTGTTTCCCCCTCTAAAATTTCCTTGATAATTTTGGTATTGTTAACGAGGAACAAAATTACCTTGAGGCTTTCCTTGGAAATTTGGATTAGATTGATTTGCCGGATTCCCATAACTAAAGTTCGGATGATTCCTCAAACCCGGATGATAAGTATTTGAAATCATGTTGTAGTTTCTTCCACCAAACCCTTGACCTTGAATAGCATTCACTTCGTCCACTTGTTCAAAAGTTACCGTGCAAGAATCGACAGTATGCCCCAACTCATTGCAATTTGTACAAACATTATAAACTTGATTTGTAGCTTGTACATTACCATCATCCACCGCATGAACTGGAGCTCGTGTAATAACCGGTCGTGCTCGTCTTGATGATTGAGCCTTCCTCTTCGATGTAACCGCCATTTGTTCCAAAAATGCCCAATCGTCTTGCTCATAATTCGTACCAAATGTACCATTTGTGATAGGCATTAAATCCCGGGCATCTTCAGAATGAAGCCCCTCATGAAAAGCATTCAACAACTCCCATAACTCAATTCCATGATGAGGACAATTCTTGATCATCATGTTAAACCGCTCAAACGCCTCATGGAACATTTCACCTTGTTGTTGTTGGAAACTTCTCAAGCTTCTCCTAGCATCATTAGTCTTTTGAGCTGTGAAAAACTCTTCCAAAAACCTTCGTTGCATTTCAGCCCATGTATAAATTGAAGCGGATGGCAAAGTGTAGAACCACCTCTTTGGCTTATCCTCCAATGAAAACTGAAACAATACCAACTTGACATCATCCGCAGAAAATCCTTGACCACCAATTGTGTTACAAATTGAATCATAAGCTTCCAAATGAAAATAGGGTTTTCCGTTGCTAACCCTTTGTACTTTGGCAAACTTTGAAGTGAATTTGTTCGGACTTCAAACGTTCTCCCTTGATTGTTTTGAGGAATGACCACTGGTGATGGATTATTTGTAATGATTGGACGAAAGTGTGCCTCAATACCCCTAGCAGCATCCCAATTATGCCTTCGTGGAACACCCAACCTAACTCTTGGTCGCTGAGGACCCATTGGTCTTTGAACTTGTGGTCCTGGAGGCATGAATTTCTGAAATGGTGATTGAAAGTTTGCTCCCCCATGTTGTGGAAGAATCTGCTCTTGAAACTGTGGCCCATGTGGCCTCACTTGGGGTTGCATTTGTTGTGGTATAACTTGTTGCTGCACAACTTGTGGTTGTAGTCTCCCATATCCTTGCATAGCTTGTGCTTGACTATAAACATAATTTCCTTGATCAGCATCTCCTTCGTACGCGTACCCTTCTTCATCATATCTCCTAAATTCATCACCATAACCACCATCAACACCAGCTCGTCCTACTCCCGATGTTTGTACAACTTGAGGTTGTTGGTCTTGTGTATCCGGTTGCATTTGAGAGGTAGAGGGAGTATGAAATATGGATGGGTTGGATTGATATGGTTGTGATTGTGGTACTGGTCTAGACGATGATGATTGACCGGTTGTTGGGAAGAAATATGAAAAGGGTGGAATAGGTGCTGATGGGTCAAAGCTAAAGGAATGTTCGGTTTGGGTACTTGTAGGTAATGGGGTATGGGTTGGTTTAGTCTCCGGTGGTAATGTAGGGTTTGGTAAAGGCTCGGATGGTGTCGTTTGACCCGTAGTAGGAGGTGGTGAAAGCGGATCCATTGTGTTTCGTGGTGTAATGGGTGATGTAGGTGCTATTGGTGAACCACTGATTCTGTTTTGTCGATGTAAAACTCTGTTTTTACGAGCAGCTTGTTCAATTTCTGGATCAAACACTAATGGTGATGATGAGCTTGAATTCCTGGTATGCATACACCTGAAACAAAACCTGCACACTACACACAACCAGCGTAACACCGAAATAACAAAACAAAACTAATAAGCAAACACACGTTGAGCACAACTCCCCGACAACGGCGCCAAAATTTGACGTGAGGTCGAAGTCTCAATCAATTTTAAAACCAAATACTACTAATTAGCTAGCGGTAAGTGGGTATCGAACACAAGGAGTTTGTGGAATATGTGTTAACTCAATCAAATTGCAATTACCTAAATTTAACTAAAATGATAAATAATTAAGGTTCAATAATCTGTTGATTTGTTGAATTGGCTTAAAGCAAGAAATAAAAGTAAATTGATTTGTATAAATCAGTAATGAGAAATATGTTTCCCTTTGGTATCCGGATTTTAACAAATGATGATATTGGTGTTAATTGGGAAGAACCACATAGACATGGTTCATGAGTGTGTGCTTATGTGTGATCAAAGAGGACTAAGTACTTGTATTAGCAAGGTTATCTCTCGATAATCAGTATCACTATCAATTACCCAACCTTTCCACTAAATCAAGATTTGCCTATGGCATCAAGAACGTATGGTTAAAGTTAAGCAATTTATGAATGACCCATTACACATAATACACAATCATCATGACAAAACAATCACAAGATCAATTTCATCATCCCATAAATAGAAAACACCAACATGATCAAAGTTACAAATCCTTCAAACCAAAAGGAAACACACAAGAAGACTAGCCACTCATAGTTTTATGCATGACAACAAGATTCAAAATACAATTCATAACAATCAAAATAAAGTAGCAAGGATTAAAGTACCACAAGATCTTGTTCTTCCACACATCTAAGAAAATTAACAAAAGCTTAGCCAAAGAAAACTTCAATCCCCATCACCCGAATGATTTTCTTCAAAGGAGATCCACTTCTTAAATCAATTGTTTTTCAATGCTTTTAAACAAAGCATTCCAGCCAAAAGTTCCAGACAATCTGCCAAAAATTCGTCACATCTCCATATTCTCCTCAAAAGCTCTCCACTTGTGATTTTAATATGAGAATCCACTTGCCAGAAAGTCACTTCTACCGTAACTTACGGTAGCCACCGTAAGTTACGGTAGCCACAAGACATGTACGGTGGAAACCTTCTGTTATACGGTGGAAATCATAGTTGTTTGGGGTCTACCGTACCTTACGGTGGCTACCGTAAGGTACGGTAGAGCCTAAACATTTGTTTCTTCTTTTCTTCTTTCCACACACATCCACTCCGTTCCACGCTCGCAACGTTTTCTCCATTTTTAGCTCCAATCATACCTGAAACATAAGCAACTGTAGTTATCTAATTCAAGATAATTACACGATTAAATGAGAGAATGTTACGCGTTTTAACATCATAAAAGGGTTGTTCCTTGAACCACCCGTCAGCCACTTATAAATGGCTTCATGAAATAGAAGCCGTGATCAAGTTGAGTGAGTGTAGGGAGGATCAGAAGGTAAAGTTTGCAGCCCACTCGTTTGTAGATGAGGCTCTATATTGGTGGGATACGATTATCCAGACGTTAGGCGAGGAGGCTACTGACAAAATGTTATGGCCTGAATTTAGAAAGTTAGTATCGGATAAGTTTTGTCCGAAAGGCGAGATGGATCGAATAGAAATGAGTTTCCTGCAGTTTCAGGCAGGTAATATGTCTCATAGGGAATAAACGTCTAAGTTTGAGGAGATGGCGCGGTTGGTGCCTTATTTGGTGGTTCCTGAAGAGAAGAAAATTTTGAGGTATACACAGGGGTTACCTCAGGAGGTTAGGAAGTTGGTTAGATCATCTGCTCCGAGTAGTTACCAGTTGACGGTAAACTTAGCTGCAGATATGTATCAAGAAATTTATGGTAATAATGTTGCTCCTGATGGGGGTAAAAGGAGGCGAGAAGAACCTGTAGTGCAGAGAAGATTTGAAAATCCAAGTTTTCAAAAGAAAAGCAGGTTTGGAAGGGGCCAATTTCCGAGGAATGTCAGAAATGAGCTGCCACGTTGCGGGAAATGTGGTAGGCTACACCAGGGTGAATGCATGATTGATAATAGAACTTGTTTTAAATGTGGAAGGTTAGGACATTATGCTAATGAATGTAATGAAAGCCCTCGTAGATGTTATAAGTGTGGAGAAACGGGGCATATTCGTAGTGAATGTCCAAGATTAACCGTTAGAAAGCCTGAGCTGGTTAGATCGATGAAAGGGTCAGGAGAAGGGTTGAGTGTGGCTAAGGGGCGAGCATATTCTATGTCAGCTAGCGAAGCTAAAGCGTTGCCAGATGTAGTTTCAGGTACGTTTCTAGTAAATGGAATTCCAGCTAATGTGTTATTTGATTCTGGTGCGAGTGGAAGTTTGTATCTATTGATTTTTGCCCTATGCTTGCATGTGAAGTTCGACCATTAGAGGTAGCTTTTGTAGTTGAAACTGCTAATGATAGATCTGTGATAATTAGTAGTATGATTGATGGTTGTTATATTGAATTAGACGGATATAGATTGCCTGTTAAACTATATCCTATGGTGTTATGGGAGGAGGATGTCAACTGTGAAAATAATATCTATGATAAAAGCTGATAAGTTAATGAGCCGCGGGTGTGTATCCTATTTGATATATGTAATTGATTCGCAAAAGCCTGTAAGAAAGATAGAAGACATTCCTGTGGTTAGAAATTTTGCAGATGTGTTTCCAGAGGAATTACCGAGTATTCCTCCGGATCGTGAAGTTGAATTTAGAATTGATTTGGTTTCGGGTGCTAAGCCAGTTGCTCAGCCACCTTATAGATTAGCTCCATCAGAATTGAAGGAGTTAATGAAACAGACTGAAGACTTGCTGGAAAGGGGTTTCATTAGACCCAGTTCTTCCCCGTGGGGTGCTCCAGTATTGTTTGTGAAGAAGAAAGATGGGAGTATGCGTATGTGTATTGATTACAGAGAATTAAACAAGATGACAATAAAGAATAAGTATCCACTCCCATGAATAGATGATTTGTTTGATCAGCTACAGGGAGCCAGTTGGTTTTCTAAGATAGACCTTCGTTCGGGATATCATCATTGAAAGTCAAGGAAGAAGATATACCAAAGACAGCGTTTCGCACACGTTATGGTCATTATGAATTTTTGGTTATGTCTTTTGGGTTGACGAATGCCCCTGCTACTTTCATGGATTTGATGAATAGGGTGTGCAAGCCAATGTTAGATCGATCAGTAATTGTGTTTATTGATGATATATTGATCTACTCGAAGAATGAGGGAGATCACGCTTGCCATCTTCGTGAAGTGTTGGAAAGATTGAGAAAAGAAAGGCTTTATGCAAAATTTTCTAAGTGTGAGTTTTGGTTGCGGGAGGTACAGTTTTTAGGGCATGTGATTAATGCAGAAGGTATTTTAGTAGATCCTGCTAAGATTGAAACAGTAGTGAGGTGGAGTCCTCCAAAGACGACATCTGAGGTCCACAGTTTCTTGGGTCTGGCTGGTTATTATAGAAGGTTTATTCAGGATTTTGCTAAAATCGCATCCCCGTTAACGAAACTGACGAGGAAGAGTGAAGAATATGTTTGGGGACCAGAACAAGAAAATGCATTTCAAGAACTGAAGCAGAAATTAACCCAATCACCAGTATTGTCGTTGCCAGATGGAAATGATGATTTGGTGATTTATTCAGATGCTTCGTATCAAGGTTTAGGCTGTGTATTGATGCAGAGGGGAAGTGATAGCTTATGCTTCCAGACAATTGAAAGAACATGAAAAGAATTATCCGACACATGACCTAGAACTGGCAGCAGTGGTATTTGCCTTGAAGATATAGAGGCATTATTTATATGGGGCGAAATGTACGATTTACACAGATCATAAGAGTTTGAAATATTTCTTTGATCAGAAGGAATTGAACATGCGCCAGCGGAGATGGTTAGAGTTGGTAAAAGATTATGATTGTGAAATACTTTACCATCCTGGTAAAGCAAATGTGGTTGCTGACGCATTAAGCCGAAAGAATGAACACCCTCCAATTCGAGTTAAGTCATACAAGTTAGTGATAACCCCAGATTTTATGCATCAGTTACGAGAAGCTCAATTAGAAGCCTTGAGAGAAGAGAACGTGAAGCAGGAACGAATGAAGGGTCAAACAAAGGATCTGGAAGAAAATAGCTTTGGGGTTAAGACGAAATATGGTCGTATGTGGGTTCCAATTAAGATGAGGGAATTGGTGTTAGATGAAGCTCATAAGTCCAGATATTCTATACATCCTGGTGCTACTAAGATGTATAAGGATTTGAAACGAGAATATTGGTGGCCCGGTATGAAGTTTAATGTGATGCAATATGTGAATAGGTGTTTGACATGTCTTCAGGTTAAAGCTGAGCATCAAAAACCATATGGTAAACTTCAACCTTTAGAGATCCCAAAATGGAAGTGGGAAGAGTTGACAATGGATTTCATAGCCAAACTTCCGCGTACAGCTAAAGGTTATGATACCATTTGGGTCATAGTAGATAGATTGACACGTAGTGGACATTTCTTACCAATCAAGGAGACGTATACCTCTGAGAAGTTAGCAGAACTGTTTATTCGAGAGATTATTGCTCAACACGGGGTACCATTGTCTATTGTGTCAGATAGAGATACACGTTTTACTTCGAGGTTTTGGAGAAAGTTTCATGAAGATATGGGTACTCATCTGTTACACAGCACATCTTTTCACCCAGAAACTGATGGGTTAACTGAAAGGACTATCCAAACAGTTGAAGACATGTTACGAGCTTGTGTTATAGATTTCGGTGGTAGTTGGGATAGTCATCTGCCATTAGTTGAATTCTCCTACAATAACAGTTATCATTCTACAATTGGGAGAGCCCCTTATGAGATGTTATATGGCAGAAAGTGTAGGAGTCCGATATCTGGGGAGAAGTTGGACAGAAAGAGTTGGGCAGTTTGGAAATTACACAGGCTACGAACGAGAAACTGGATCAGATCAAAGCTCGGTTTAAAGCGGCTCAGGATCGACAAAAGTCTAATAAAAATAAAAGGCGAAGGCATATAGAGTTCGAAGTAGGAGATAGAGTTATGTTGAAGGTATCTCCTTGGAAGGGAATTATCAGATTCAGAAAGAGGGGAAAGTTAAGTCCTCGTTTTATAGGACCGTTTAGCATTATAGAACGGATTGGGGAAGTGGCCTATAAACAAGAATTACCCGATCAGTTGCAAGGAATTCACCTAACCTTTCACGTGTCACAGTTACGCAAGTGTTTGGTCAATGAGAAGCTTATGTACCTTTGGATGATATAGAAGTGGATGATAAGTTAAACTATGTTGAGAAACCTACTGCTATAGTAGACAGAAAAGTGAAAAGGCTGAGGAATAAAACTATTGAGTTAGTTAAAGTGCAGTGGACGAATAAAAAGGGGTCTGATTTCACTTGGGAGTCAGAAGAGGAGATGAGAGAGATTATCCCAAGTTATTTGAATAGTTGGTTTCGAGGACGAAACCTATTTAAGGGGGGAGAGTTGTAACATCCGGTTTCTAAATCCGGACTTGTAAATTATATTATAGTTATAACTAATTAAATTAAGTTAAGTTGTTTGAGTGTTTAAGTGTTCAGTCACATAAGTCATGTGCGAATGAACTTCACTCGCACCCTTATGTGCGATTGAGGCTCAGTCGTACGAATAGTAGGAGCATGAGCTTCAGTCGCACGATTCAGTCATGCGAATGGTTCAATCGTACGATTGGAAGTAAGGCGGTTAAGTTGTAAGTATAGATAAGTAAGGCGGTGTAGAAGGTTAAAAACAGACTTCTGTCTGTATTACCTTCAATCTCTTATTCGCTTTACACCTAAACACCCCTGTTCTTGCCAATTGACTAGGCGAAACTCCGTTTTGGTAAGTTTTGAACATCACGGATCAATCCGGGGATGTTATAAGCTTGGGTATGATTGAATTTGATCCAATAACCTGTTCAAAAAAGTAAATTGGTCTGGTTTCTTTCTGAATTTAAAATCCAGGAATTCGGGTCCAAGTTTTGTGAAGTTTGATGAAATAATGGTCCGAAACCATTGTAAACGATGTGTATAGGATTTGTTTTAAATATGCTATGATTTGGATGGTTAAAACTCAAATTTTGCGTAAGTTTGGATCAAAAACGTCAAGAACACAGCTGCTGATTCGTCTCAGGCGAATGGGCTCAATCGCATGACTCAATCGCACGAATGAAAGTCTAGTCGGGTGACTAAGTGCGAATGGAGGTTCAGTCGTGCGGTTGGAACTCAGTCGCCTGGTTGGAAGTCCGAATGAAGACGAGCGAACACTGGATACGAATGAGAACTCAATCGTGCGAATGAATCGCTAGTCGTACGACTGAAGGTTCAGTCGCATAGTTCATTCGCATAGGTCCAGTCGCATGATTGCTTATTCGCATAAGTGTTCAATTGCATGAGGGCCCTGTTTGAGAATAAGTTTACTGAATCAGGGTTTATTGTTTTGATATACCTTGATTAGAGGAAGGACTAGTTACCTTGTGTACGTGGATTGTGTAGACTGTGGTGAGGAAATTGATAAGGTGAGTTCTAAGCCCTTTTCAAATGTTTGGTTTTAACATTCAGGCTAGCACACATATAATGATAAATGAATTAAATGTTTTAGTACCAGATTTATGATAGTAATGTGATGTGTTTCTAACAGTTTGTAAAGCTGTTAGAGGGAAAGTGGGGGTAATAACTGATTACCTGAACATTATTAATCATTACATGATAGTAATGATTGCAATGGGTCAGGTAGAGTGTAAAAGATAGTCATCTGAACATTGTTAATCATTACGTGATGGTAATGATTCCAATGGGTCAGATGGGGTGTGATGATTAATGAAAATAAGCTAAAACTGGTGCTAAAGGAAAGAATGTGTGAAGTGTAAATGAATGTGATAATATTGGCAATAAATAAAAGAAATGTTTTTGAAATGGTAATGTGATGTAAATCTCAACAGGCCAGTTAGGGTAAGATGCCTGGGTGTGAAACTGTACAGTTTGATAGGAGTGATGACGATCACTCAGCTTTGTGAACATCTTGTGGTGACGACCCTAGATGATTAATTGGCATCCTACTGGATGAGAGATAGTAACTGGTAGTTGCTGGATGTGGGCAACCGACGTTACTGGGTATGGGAGACTGGTAGTTGCTAGATGTGGGCAACCGACGTCTCTGGGTGTAGTAACTGGTAATTGCTGGATGTGGGCAACCGACGTTACTGGGTATGGGGAACTGGTAGTTGCTAGATGTGGGCAACCGACGTTCGATGGGACAGGTCCAGTGGGACAGAATAATGATAAAAGTTGAATTTATAATATTGCCAATATAAAGATAGCTGTGGTGTGTGTGAAAATGTTGTTAATGTTTTAATGAAAATTATAACTCACCAGTTTATCTGATGTTTTGAGTGTGTTGTGTGTGTTAGGTAAGGAGGGATCCTCTGATAATAGAGGAAAGCAAGTATGAGCTGATGAGGACGCTATCCTGGAGCAACTGCTGGCATAAGATTTAGGGCTTGTTAATAATGTAAATAGGGCAATGTATAATTAAATACAATCATATGTAAAATGTTTTAAAAAGTTGGGTTAATATATATATTAGTGTTTAAAGTCTTCCGCTGTAAATAGAAAGCTCTGATTTGTGTTTAAAATATTAATCCAACTGGGTGACGTGCCTCCGGTGCCCTGCCGGGTTTAGGGCATCACACTTACACAAGAATTTTAATCGCTAACAGATTTAATGTAATTCTTCAATTGTTATCCCCTCAAACTACGATTTATTTTCTGATTTGGACAGGCCCGCATGAACTCATGTATCACCAATTCATTACTATTGCACATGTTTATGGATACCACTATGTATGTGTGCGCTTAAAGGGTGAATATTCATCGTCTTTCATAATGGCATTATGGAATTTCATAAAAATAATAATACGCTGCCTGGGAAAGAATGTATGAGAAACTTTAAAGATATAATAAATATGTACTTTAAAAACTGTTACTCGTTTTAATATAGATTAAATTAGCTCATTTGTAATTTTTAGTATTCATCTTATAAAGTTCAAAAATTATTTATTCATTTATTTATTTTGATTTCTAATAATATAGATCATATTTTAAGTTATATAGTTATATGAATATATAAATTATTTTGAATTATATTATAACAATATGAATTATATAAGTTTTATTTGTAATTCTAAGTATTCATATTATAAAGTTCAAAAATTAGTCATTTTTTAATTTGTTTATCTATTTCATTTCTAATAATATAAATAAAATATGTTAACTTATATAGTCATATATAATATAAATTAAATTATATAATAAAAAGATATATAATATAGACCACACAAATAAAAAATCTACATAATATACATACAACATTTGGATTTATATAATATAATACATGTATATACAAAAAGTTTTAAAGTTATATATAATTATTTTCTTAAACTTATATAAAATTAAATAATGTAAACTACATATATATATATGTATGTGTATATATATATATATATTTAATAAATATATAATATAACTGTATATAAAAAGTTTACATAAAAATTATAATATATATACATACTAAAAGAGGCAAACAATATAAAAACCCTAAACACTAAATGGTCGTTTAAGGCTGACATATGTGGTCGTTTATTTACTTTAGCGCGGTCGTTTACTATGTGCAATCACATCACCGTTAGTGATTTGTAAATGGTCGTTTACAAAGCTTTAAACGATTGTTTACAGTTTTAAAAAACAGACGTTTAGCTTGTCTAGTGTAAAATAGCGAACTAAAGGTGTATAAAACAACAACCATGTATCAATTTTCAATGGGTCTTATGTTTGGTACACCATGATGTGACATGAGCATGCAAACGATCGTTTAGGAAGTCATAAATGGTTATTTAGGGCTCACAGTCGGTTACAGCCCCACAAACAACCGTTTACTTTATGCAGATTTGGAATCTCTAGTTTTGTTGCTTTTTGGAGTTTTGTTGCTTTTCAGATTTAGAATATCAAGGATTTGAATCAAATGGTCGTTTATTGACACTTAAACGATCGTTTTTGACCTTCTTTCCATTTATACTAGATTCACCCACCATCATATTAGCACCCACCTACCATCACATTTACTTACTACTCACCCACCATCCCCTTATTATTCTTGATTTTACCACCACATTTTACAAAAAAATAATCTTCATATCAAACAATCAACCATCCATTCATCTCATTTGATCAACATTTCATCCCATTCTTCTTCTTTTTAAAATTATTAATGTTTTTAGTATTAATAAAGGTTAGATTATTATTATTATTATAATAAATTTTTGGTTAAATATATTTTATTTTGTTAGTTATTGTAATTATTTCAGGTAATGGTTTCACTTTCACGTCAAAAGTCATTTGTGCTTCAAAACATCCTTAGCTCCAGTTTCGTCGAGTATCAGATGAATATAAATGGCTTCAAAAGCTTTTAAATAAAAATTTGAGCCTTCACATTTGATATCTTGGAGCTTGTTACGGGACACCGGGGAATTTACCCATGCTCGTAACATGATGAACGAGCCGTGAAGAAGATTTTTCCATTAGTTGCCCGCAATATAAAGAGCTTTATTTAGAGTTTTTCTCCACGTTTAATTTCGAATCGAACAACCATAACTATAGGTATACTAATCTAATTGGATTATATATATATATATATATATATATAATATCATTGAACTTATATATATTTTTTAACAGTAATAACGATGCTATAAGTTTCGTGCTCGGGGGGGGGGGGTGTCACGTAATTAGTTTGTAGCACAGTTTGGTGTTTTGATTGGTTTATATACAGTTCTAGAGGCCCATCAATATGACTTTTTGATCGGTCTTACGCAATTTCCTGAAGATTATAATGATTAAATATTTTGACAAGAAATTGGTGATGGTCAATATGTGCTTAATAATAAAACGAAAGCTACAAGAATGAACGATCCATTATATAGATATCGTCATCGCCTTACTGGTCATACTATAGCCGGACGTAGGATGATCAGTGGTGGGGTGACTAAAAAGGATTTGTGTTTTTTATTTTGTTTAATTAAAAGGAGGGCTTGCAACCTGACATATATGTTTGCTGATTATTTTACTAGTTGCACGTGTATAAAAAGCGGACATATTTGTGGTGGTACATATATTAATCGACTCGCCAAGTCTTTACACATTCTTATCCCTGAGAACGTGACAAGGTTAAACGGGCCGATTCTTATGTCTAGATTTGTTGATCATGAACATGTTATACGGATGGACATGATTGCAGATTATCCACAAGTTAGGTGGAGGTTTAAACATTATAATCAATGTGGGTACCTGTATATCAAGACCCTCCTAAAGACCCGTATCAGTAGAAATGTAGATTATAATGTAATTTTGTTTTTATTTGTATAATAATGTAATTTCTTTAGTTATATAAAATTGTGGTTTAATTTTTCTTTATATATGAAACAAAATATATTAAAAAATAAAAAATAAATGATGATAGTAATTGTAGAAAGAAAAACAACAGATTGCAGATGAGAAAGATGAAAGAAAGATATATTGAAAAATTAAAAATAGACGATGATATTAATTGTAGACATGAAAGAATGGGAGATTGCATATAAGAAAGAATTGCTAATATGATATAAAGTGACTGCGAGTATGTCTATAAATCACAATTCACCATTCATAATTCATTCGTAATTCAACTCTATAATGTCTTAATTTATAACGATTAGGTATACCAAACAATAGCGGAGTTGATGGATTGGGTGCAAAACACTGCACGTACCTTTGGATGCATTATCGTCACACAACGAACGAAGAAGACTGTATACGACCTCGTCAACAAGGCATTTCTTATGTGCGATCGTGGTGGTGTATACAAGTCAACATCAGATTGAATCACACATTAGGCACAAAGAAGACATGATGTCCATTTCAACTTATAGCAAAATATCATGAAGAAGATAGAGGTTGGAAAATACATGTTTTGTGTGAGAACATAACCATGAACCTTCTAAATTTTTGGAGGGTCATGTAAATGCAAAAAGATTGTCTAAAGAGGAGTACGCATTGGTGAAAGATCTTACAAGAAAAAATATACAGCCACGTGATATTCTTACGCCTTTAAAAGAAAATAATAATAAAAATGTATCCACAACTGAAACCGTGTATGATGCACGGACAAGAATATGAAAGTTGGATAAATTTGGAAGCACCCCAATGCAAGCACTTCTCCGATCTTTGCAGATGGGTCGATACATCTATGATTTTACTATAGATGACGACTCAAATCAATTAAATGATTTTTTTTGTCAATCCCACTTCATTAAAAATATGGCGTGCGTTCCCGCATGTGATTATTTTAGATTGCACGTACAAGACATACATGTATTGCCTCCCTTTTCTTCAAATTATTGGCTTAACTTCAACAAATAAGACATTTTGTATTGCTTTCGCGTTCATGCGAAATGAGGAATAAAAGAACTTCAAGTGGGCTTTAAATTGTCTAAGAAAGACACTAATGACTATATGTTACCACATGTCATAGTCAGAGATAGAGAGTTGGCTCTAATAGATGCATGCCAAGTAATTTTCCTAGAAGCAACCCAATTACTTTGCAGATATCATATACAGGAGAACATCAGAAAGCATTGCAGACCATCTTTCAAGTCTTATGTATTACAGGAGGTTTCTGCTTTAATATCTAACTATTGAGGCTTACTATGAAAACCGAACACGATTGCAGACAAAGTTGATAAACAAGCATCGAAGTATTTTCTTGATCTATTCAATTTATTGCATTATTTTATATATTGAAACTAACATATTTGATGTAACTTTAAGTTGTATTTAATTATTCAGATGTCAACTGGTTGCAAAATTATAAAATGATGTTTGTGTCTGCATGGATTGATAAACATCTAAATTTTGGAGAACGAACAATAAATAGAGTGGAGAGTGAACATGCTTTGTTAAATGACATTTGAATTCCGATAAGTCAAATTTAGATCAATTTATAGGAATTTTAAATAAAATAGTCCGTTTACAGGAAACACAAATAAAGGCAAGCTTTGAAGAATGTCGGATTAAAATAAAACATCAACATAAAAATAATTTATTTGTTTTAATGATATCTAAATGTTTCTTATAAAGCTTTAGATATATTAGCTGGAGAGCTGAGGTGCTTCAATGAAATTCAAAACCCATCACAAAGTTATGGCTGCCATATTTGTAGTAGTTGCGATTTACCATGTGCTTGTGAAATCTCATTGTATTTTAATGCAATTGAACCTATTCCACTACATTCGATAGATATATTTTGGAGAAGGTTTGACTTTTCACCGGTATCGTTGAACCAAGTTGAAGAATATATTCAATGCGATGACGAACTTGAGAGGTTCAAAGAAGCTTACCAGAAATAAAAAAACCCCACGGTGAAAAGGAATTGGTTAATACTCATGGAAAGTCAACACTCAAATCTCAAAAACAAAACAAAGCAGACCCTTACCCGCTGAACTATCCTAGGTCATAGCTACACGACGAATGATTTTGTTAGTTATAATTGTTACACGTAGATAACACAACTCAATAGACCTATATCACCATCCTTTACTAGCACGGATCCCAAAAATTTCCATCTATATATAACACATATAAAGAACGTAAAGAGTGATGGCAACTGTGGGTTTCGTGCAGTTTCATTTTCATAAAGAATATTGGCTGAACGTGAGGTATGAGCTGTTAAAAGAGTTACATAAAAATTCTAATTTATACATAAATCTTTTCTTTAGCTCATATGATGAGGCCGAACGCACTTTATCATGACTACAACCGGGTCCAGCTCCTAATCAACACTAGATGATAATGTCTTACATAGGAATATTGATCGGAAATAGATTTAATATGATTCTTCAATGCTTATCTCTCACTGAAAGTGCGACTTATTTTCCTCTATGGACAGGTCCGCATGAACTCATGCACCACCAACTTATTACTATTGCACATGTGTATGGATGCCACTATGTCACTGTGCGCTTAGTGGGTGAATATTCATTGCCTTTCATAACATCATTATGGAATTTTCATAAAAGTAATAATGCTGTTGCCTCGGAAAAAATTTATGATGAGAGACTTCAAAGATATAATCATATATACTTCAAAATAAATTGTTACTCGTTTCAATGTAGATTAGATTAGTATCATTTATAATTTTTAGTATTCATATTATAAAGTTCTAAAATTATTCATTCTTTCATTTATTTATTTTGATTTCTAATATATATAAAATATTTTAAATTATATAGTTATATACATATATAAATTATTTAAAAGTATATTAAAATATGAAATATATAAATTTTATTGGTATTTCTAAGTATTCATATTATAAAGTTCAAAAATTAGAGAAAGTTTTAACATATATATTATAATACATGTACATACAAAAAGTTTTAAACGTATATATAATTTTTATTTTAAATTTATATAAAATTATATAATGTAATATGTATAAAAAGTTAACAATATGTAAAATTAAACAGTAAATACATGCACATACAAAAAGTTTTAAAGTTATATATTTGTTTTACCTTAAAATTTTATCTTAATTTTATATAAAATTATATAATGTAAACTATATCTATAAAAAGTTAACAATATATAAAATTAAACACTAAATACATGTACATACAAACCTAAACCCTAAACCTTATATAAAATTAAACACTAAATACATGTACATACAAAAAGTTTAAGTTAATTACACAACTCGTTCCTGTGGTTTATCTAAAATAACATGTTTGGGTACTAAGAGTTTTTGTAACAGGTTGGAGTATTATTTTTATAATTTTATAACAAGTTAAGGTATTAGAACTAGCGAAGGTTAGTTTTTCCATTAATTTTGAATAGAATGACTATAAGTACCATTAGAGGGACCACTTTTGTAATTCTATCTTTCTTTTTAATCAAGGGACCATTTGTGTAACTAACTATAAAATAAATTAAAAAATAAACCCCAACCAACACCCATTATTGTCTTCTTTCTATTTCAGACCACGACCTCAAATAATCCACCATCATCGCTACCCACCATCGTTGCCACCCACCATCACCCCGCCCACAATCATTGCCACCCATCGTCCTCACCACCACCCTCGTCTTCAGCCCTTAAGCTTTATCTCAAAACCCTAAAACTCAAATTGGGGATTCTTGACATTAGGGCTTGTAGATAATGCTTTGAACCTAGGGTCAAGTCCCACAACACTAGTGGTTCGATGGATATGAAGTGGCAGTGGATTATGCAATGTGGTGATGATGCGATGATGGTGAAGGGAATATAGTGGTGACAATTCGATGATAATGGTGGTAAGACAGTGGTGATGATGTGATGGTGATGATGGTTATCCGATTGATGGTTGTGGTGGAGGTAACTTTAGTGGCGGTGAGGATGACGATGCTGGTAGCTGTTGATGGTTCCGTTATAGTTTTATTCAACAATCTAAAGATGATGGTGGTGGTGAGGAAGATGTGACAGTGCGGTGGTGCAGGACCGGTTAAGGGATGATCAATACAATTAGTCTCACAATGAGGAGAGTGTTAGAGCACTTAATAGATCAAACAGGGAACCGGAGTTTAAGAGTAAGATGCAAAGAACACAAGTAAGTAAAGAGACAAAACTTAAAAACAATATATATAAGGTTTTCAAGTATGATGTATATTAATCTCAAGTTCTCTTACAAGAGTTACAATGCATGAAAGATAAGTTACAAGACATTGAGATATTTTATACTACACCCTACAACCGACCATACTTGGAAAGCCAGTTGGAACATTAAAAGATGATAAAATCAATGTAGAGTCAAAAGGCAGATTGCCTTTTGACAAGTGATTATGACATGCCATAGTTCACATCTTAATATAATACAAAAAGGATAAAAGTACATAAAATAGAAAGTTATAGACAAACCTTAATGTATAGTTACAAAAATATGCACCTATTTAGTCTCCAAGGTTAGTCACTTGGAATCTCAAGTGACTACCTTGCAAAGAAGGGTCAGTGGTCAACAACTTGAGAATTCTGAACTCAAGGAGCAACTAGTTAGGAGACCCTTCAGAAGGATTCAAACGGGAACACTAGAACCTGAGGATGTAATTAACTTAACCTCCAGCTTACCTATGCAAGTAAGTGATGCTACCAAAAAGGGGGAGGAAGTTGTTACAGTCATAAAACTTGAGAGTCCTTCTTAGAGTATGGACATTGAGGACTCACCAACCTCCGTTGCAATTATCCAGACTCAACAACCTCCTCCAATTCACATTGATGTAGACTAACTTATCCAGAGTTTATTTGAGGTGGGTATACCAAGGGCAATGTCATACCCACCTTTTGGAGCTACAAATGAAATACATGGGTGGAGGTATGGTGCTGAAAGAAGAGCCCTTATACTGTATAGAGTTCAAGGACAGCAATTGAACTACTATGATAGCCTTTCTCTAGTCAACATGCCACTTGCCAACCCAAGTCAAAACCGGCAAGCTGACATACTGGCTGAGAGAATTCAAGACAGGATCATGGAAGAACTCAGATATAGAAGAAGACAATTGCAAGCAGGCGATGTCATTAGTCAACTGGATGTTAAGGTGGACCCTAAGATTAGCTTCAAAGGGGAAACCTTGACTAAAGGCCCAGTGACTGAACATGTGAGCATTTTCATAAAGTCAAGCACTTTAAAAACATCCTGTACCCTCAGTGAGGCACCAATTGGTGAAGGTGCTTTACAACCTCTCTCTGGCAAGAGCCTGACTGCTGAATCAGGAAATAAAGGCCAAAGCTCTCTCCACCCTGAGTCACCAAGGCCTGTGAGTGACAAATGGAAAAAAGAAATTGACTCCTGAGGAGAGTGAGGAGGAGGAAAAAGAGAGGAAGAGGAAGCTAAGGGGAGAGAGTTCAACTGGTTCCTCATGCTTCATGGAAGTTACAATCAGGACAACTCACAGGCCAAACATTCAAAATGATGAGTTGAGGGATGCCAAATTGAACTATTTAGGAACCAGGAACTACAACATTTATGAACTCATCTCTCTTCCCTTATAAGGTTAAATGAACTGGCAGACTTAGAGCTGACTAAAGAGAGAAAGGAGGCAGAGGATGCAGAGTTGCTCCTCAGAGTCAAAGAAGAAAAAAGACAAAAAGACTATACAAGAATGCTCCTCCTCTCTCCCTAGTTCATGAAAGTCCTGAAAGAGAGATTGTGGTAGCTAAACCACCTCAGGTAGATAGAGAAGGTGATAGATAAAACATGATCAACTACCTGAGTGTCACAGGTCTCTACTAGGCATCTGCACTTCTTCCTCTCTCTTTTGAATACATTGAATTTGAGTATCTTAAGCAGCTTGAACTACAGTTCATAAATGAACAAAAAGCTGCTATGAGAAAAATGAGGGAAGAAGCTACAAAGTCAAGGGCCATCATCCAAAAGAGCCAAGAGAAGTCTGCTGACAGACAAAGGATGATGAGCTTCTTGAAGCTGTATGGATTCTCTAAAGGAGGCTTGGTCCAATGTCCCTATCCACCATGGATGAGCACATTAAGGTGATCAAGCAGAGTATTAAGAAGGGAGAGCTTGTGGACTTGCATTCTCCACCAAGCCAAGCTCCTCCTGAGGTTGAGGTAAAGGTGAGCCACAGACAACACAACCTGGACCTTCAGCTGCTTCAAAGCCAACTTAATCTTTTGATCCACGGCAGGGTTCTACTTCCTTTCCTTTTAAACCTGTGGGGGAAGAGGACCCAATTGAGAGAAGCACAATAGAACAACATGGTACTCAAGACCAGCACTCTCAATTAACACCCTAAAGAGGAAGAAAAGGATGGATGGAAAGAAAGTATTCAAGAAGAAAAAGGCATCCACGTCCAGACCTCAGGATGAGTCAGAACATTCTGAGGAGGTGTAACAAGAAGCTGATCAACCAACTCCTAGCATAGTAATGTCTTGGACGTTTGCTGTAATCCAGACAGATGGTATGTTATCAAAGATCAAGGTGGTCAAGATGTCTACTTCTAGCAAGACATACTTGAATAACCTCTACATGATCTCAATGACATGAGAAGATACTATGAAAATCTGAGGGATCCTGACCAACTAATGAAGAAAGGAACAACCTTGATCCTAATGAGGACAATCAATTAAAGATCAATCTTCTCAGTTTTAGTAGCATCAGCCTATGGGAAGTTTGTAAGGTTTATATAGAGGCTGATGCAACCAAAGCAACCAAACGGCTTCCTGCATGCATGCACCAAGTAACAAGTAGAACTGCTATGGAAGTTTTATACTTGGTGTGAGAATTATGCCAAGTATAAAATCTTCCAAAGCTAAAAGTTCCTGCGCAAGCTTTATACTCTGCACAAAAATATTCTAAGTATAAAGTCTTCTGAAGCCAAAGACCAAATCTTTCGAAGCCAAAGATGAAGTCTTCCGAAGCTTCAAAGACAAACTATTCCGAAGCCAAATAAAGTGAACACTGATTTCTTCTGAAGACTTAGAAGAACATGCTTTTCTCGGATGTACTTTTACATAAAGCTGACCAACTTTCCGCTGCAACTCTGAAGACTCACCAACTTGCATAAGTTGGTGAAAAGGTCCATGCTTTTATAACTGTACATTAAGGTCTTTGTCCGTAACTTTCTACTTTATGTACTTTTATCCTTTTTGTATTATATAAGGATGTGAGCTACGACATGTCACAGTCACTAGTCAAAAGCCAATCTGCCTTTTGACTTTATGTTGATTTTGTTGTCTTTCAATGTTCCAACAGGCTTTCCAAGTAGGGACGGTTGTAGGGTGTAGTATAAAGTATCTCAATGTCTTGAAACTTATCTTTCATGCATTGTAACTCTTGTAAGAGAACTTGAGATTAATATACATCATCCTTAAAAACCTTATATATATAATTATTATGTTCTATCTTTTTACTTACTCGTGTTCTTTGCATCTTATTCTTAAACCCTGGTTCCCTGTTTGATCTGTAAAGTGCTCTAACACTCTCCTCATTGTGAGACTGATTGTATTGACCATTCCTTAACCGGTCCTGCAGGTGGTCATGTGGAGGCCAGCCATGGTGGCTGCCGGTGGAGGTCGATGATGGTGTGGGAAATCATTCTTGATTCAAGAACTAAAGGGTAGCATATATATACACATACGTATAAATATACACACACACACACACATACATACATACATACATACATACATACATACATACACATACATACATACATACATACATACATACATACATACACGCATACATACATACATACATACATACATACATACATACATACATACATACATACATACATATACATACATACATACATACATACATACATACATACATACATACATACATACATACATACATACATACATACATACATACATACATACATACATACATACATACATACATACATACATACATACATACATACATACATACATACATACATACATACATACATACATACATACATACATACATACATACATACATACATACATACATACATACATACTACATACATACATACATACATACATACATACATACATACATACATACATACATACATACATACATACATACATACATACATACATACATACATACATACATACATACATACATACATACATACATACATACATACATACATACATACATACATACATACATACATACATACATACATACATACATACATACATACATACATACATACATACATACATACATACATACATACATACATACATACATACATACATACATACATACATACATACATACATACATACATACATACATACATACATACATACATACATACATACATACATACATACATACATACATACATACATACATACATACATACATACATACATACATACATACATACATACATACATACATACATACTATACATACATACATACATACATACATACATACATACATACATACATACATACATACATACATACATACATACATACATACATACATACATACATACATACATACATACATACATACATACATACATACATACATACATACATACATACATACATACATACATACATACATACATACATACATACATACATACATACATACATACATACATACATACATACATACATACATACATACATACATACATACATACATACATACATACATACATACATACATACATACATACATACATACATACATACATACATACATACATACATACATACATACATACTACATACATACATACATACATACATACATACATACATACATACATACATACATACATACATACATACATACATACATACATACATACATACATCATACATACACATACACATACATATACACATACACATACATACACACATACACACATACATACACATACATACACACACACACATACATACATACACACATACATATACACATACACACATACATACACACATACACACATACATACACATACATACACACATACATACATACACATACATACATACACACCATACATACATACACATATACATACATACATACATACATACATACTACATACATACATACATACATACATACATACATACATACATACATACATACATACATACATACATACATACATACATACATACATACGTACGTACGTACGTACATACCTACATACTTACGTACGTACTTACGTACGTACGTACGTACATACGTACTTAGCTACGTACCTACCTACGTACGTACCTATGTACCTACCTACTTACCTACCTACGTACCTACCTACGTACCTACCTACGTACCTACCTATGTACCTACCTACGTACCTACCTACGTACATGCATGCATGCATAGTGCGTGCGTGCGGGCGTGCGGGCGTGCATGCGTGCAGGCGTACGTGCGTCCGTGCGTGCGTCCGTGTGTTCGTGCGTGCGTCCGTGCGTGCGTCCATGCGTTCGTGCGCCCGTGCGTGCGTGCGTCCGTGCGTGTGTGCGTCCGTGCGTGCGTGCGTCCTTGCGTCCGTGCGTGCGTCCGTCCGTGCGTGCGTCCGTCCTTGCGTGCCTCCATCCGTGCGTGCGTCCCTCCGTCCGTGCGTGCGTGCGTCCGCGCGTGCGTGCGTGCGTTGGTGCGTCCGCGCGTGCGTGCGTTGCGTGCTTGCGTGCGTGCTTGCGTGCGTTGCTTGCGGGCGTTGTGTGCGTGCGTGCGTGCTGGCGTGCAAGCGTGCAGGCGTGCAGGCGGCAGGCGGGCAGGCGGGCAGGCGGTGCGTGCGCGTGCGCGCGCTACGCGTGCACATGCTTGCATGCGCGCATACGTGCGTACACGCATGAATGCATGCAGGTGTGCGTACATGCATGCGTACATGCATGCGTGCATGCATGCGTACATGCATGCGTGCATGCATGCGTACATGCATGCGTGCATGCATGCGTACATGCATGCGTGCGTACATGCATACATACATGCAGACATACATACATACAAGCATACATCACATACATACATACATCACATACATACATACATCACATACATACATCACATACATACATACATACATCACATACATACATCACATACATACATACATCACATACATCACATACGTCACATACATACATCACATGCATACATACATACATACATACATACATACATACATACATACATACATACATACATACATACATACATACATACATACATACATACATACATACATACATACATACATACATACATACATACATACATACATACATACATACATACATACATACATACATACATACATACATACATACATACATACATACATACATACATACATACATACATACATACATACATACATACATACATACATACATACATACGTACATACATACATACATACATACATACATACATACATACATACATACATACATACATACATACATACATACATACATACATACATACATACATACATACATACATACATACATACATACGTACATCATACATACATACATACATACATACATACATACATACATACATACATACATACATACATACATACATACATACATACATACATACATACATACATACATACATACATACATACATACATACATACATACATACATACATACATACATACATACATACATACATACATACATACATACATACATACATACATACATACATACATACATACATACATACATACATACATACATACATACATACATACATACATACATACATACATACATACATACATACATACATACATACATACATACATACATACATACATACATACATACATACATACATACATACATACATACATACATACATACATACATACATACATACATACATACATACATACATACATACATACATACATACATACATACATACATACATACATACACATACATACATACATACATACATACATACATACATACATACATACATACATACATACATACATACATACATACATACATACATACATACATACATACATACATACATACATACATACATACATACATATATACATACATACATTTATATAGTTATTAAAATACCCAAAGAATCCTTTATCTATATTAAATGACACAAATAGTCCCTTTAAGTTAAATTAGTAGTCCCTACACAGTGAAAAGACAAAAATACCCTTAGATTTAACAGAAAAACTAACGTCTGTTAGTCTTAGTACATTAACTGGTTACAAAATTAAAACACAAAATCCCAACATGTTATGAAAACTCTTAGTACCCAAACATGTTACTTTGTATAAACCACATGGGCCATTTATATAATTAACACAAAAAATTTTAAAGTTATATATTTGTTTTATCTTAAACTTTTATCTTAATTTTATATAAAATTATATGATGTAAACTATATATATATATATATATATATATATATATATATATATATATATATAAGTTAACAATATGTAAAATTAAATCCTAAATACATGCGCATACAAAAAGTTAAATTTTCATCTTAAATTTATATAAAATTATATAATGAAAACTATATATATATATATATATGTAAAAAGTTAATAATAAGTATAATATAACTATATATAGAAAAAGTTAATATAATATATAAAATAAAATAAAACTATAAATGGTCTTTTATAGGGCCATAAATGGCCGTTTACCTTGGTTAGTCACATCACCATTACTTTTCTACAAACGGTCGTTTACCGATATGAATTGTCATTTACAGTTGACAAACACTCATTTACATGTTGACAAACGGTCGTTGTTTTGTCTGGTGTAAAATACCTAGCCGGTGGTGTGTGAAACAACGCTCCCTTTTCAATTCCTTACTTGAACACCCACTTGATCTTATCAAAGTCGTATCGCATAGCAAATTTGAAATAGTGTTTTCATGCTCGGATCGGACCGGCCAGTCTGATCGGAATTTGGTATTATCGGTGGTCCGATCCACTTCGGTTCGTTTTGTAACTCAAAAACCCGGCCGGTCGGAAGCGATTTTCACGGTCGGACCGGGTTTGGTGTACTGGTTGGCTCGGATTTGAACGGAAAAGGTCGAATATGCTGCAACAACACCGGATCTGCTGTAGTAACGATGGATGTCGAAGTTGCTGCAACGATGGTGGACAACAGAGCGGCAATAATGGTGACCATCGGAGCTGCAACACCGGGGTGAATAGTCTTTCTTACTCGAATGAGATGGTGAAGGAGATGATGGAGAAGATGAATGTAAGGCCCCATTCCCGGGACGCTTACAATTGGTCGATCATCGCACAAAACATATATTTTCATCCTCTTACATAATAACGTTGCAGCGGAAACAATCAAAATAACATCTCATTTCATCATAAAAGCTTTTGCAAAATAATACATCGTTAATCAATTACAAAATATATATTGTTGCATTACATCACAAAAGCATTATATAAATGGATGCCATCCAAAAGAGCTGAGTATGTTGGACCAAAAGAACCAATGAGCCAGATCAAAAAAACCTTTAAGTCCCATAGACATCATAACAACTAAAGAAGACTACACCAGCTGAAGACAAAAGCTAAAGACAAAGTCTGAAGACAAAGTCTAAAGACAAAGTCTGAAGACAAAGGCTGAAGACAAGGTCTGAAGACAAAGTCTAAAGACAAAGTCTGAAGACAAAGGCTGAAGACAAAGTCTGAAGACAGAGTTTGTAACGCCCCGAAATTCCCCGAAGCAAGCCATTTAATAATAATGAGCTTTTAAGGGTTAATTTAAGAAATAAAGGTAAATTAGTGGGCTATGGACCAAATTAACCTTAATGGGCTATGTTTTGATGGGTTTAAGGGCCCTTAATCAGCCCTTAAATATGCATAATCAGCTCCATTCCAGCATTTGCAACCCTAGCCCCCAAAATTCATAGAGAGAGAAAGTAGAGAGAGAAAGTGAAGAAAAATCAAGATTTGGAGCTTCAAAGGTTGAAGGATTAAAGATCTGAGTGTTAGAGCATCAAACCCTAAGAAAGGGGTAACAAAACCAGGTAAGAATCGACCTCTAAGCCCTTCTGTTGATCAAACCGGATTCTAGGGTTTTGGGTTTTGAAAAGTTTCAAAGAAACACATAAAGGTCAAATTTTTACGTATGAAAACGTGGAAAAAGGTTAGAAATGGTTTCATGGAAGGTAAACCAAGGATTTGGACGTAAAAAGTTAAGATTTTGGGTTAAAAACGGGCTGGTTCGTCATTTTTATGCATCCAGCGAAACTGTGCCCCCGATCAGTGAAACTGTGCACTCATCCAGTGAAACTGTGCACTCATTCAGCAAACTAAGAGAGTTCCATCGAAACTAAGAGAGTTCCAGCGAAACTACAGTTTCACTGGTGCGAAACTACAGTTTCATTGGTAACTTTGCTAGTGCTTAGGTTGACCTATAGACTTAGCGAATCTAGGAAATTCCAACGAAAGTTGGGCGCTCATAGCAGCGAATCCGTCCAGTGAAACTGGCAGAAGTGCTGCCCAGCGAAACTGGCAGCGAAACTGTCAGCGAAATTATGAAGAAAATGACATTTTTGTGTATTAACTTCCATGCAGCTTGTGTATTCGGATTATAGCTTAAGTAGCTTAGGATTGAAGCTATTTTGCTAAGTTCAGGTGAGTTCTAGATCCCCTATTTTATACATGTTTTAAATGTTTTAGGGCGATATGCATACTAAAATACATACTCTTATGCTAAGTTCAGGTGAGTTTGAAGACAAAGTCTGAAGACAAAGGCTGAAGACAAAGTCTGAAAACAGAGTTTGAAGACAAAGTTTGAAGACCAAGTATTCAGGGGTTGTCACAACAGCTGAAGAAGTACTCTTCAGTAGTTGTGATGGTTTACATTCAGTAGTTGTCTTTATATTTTCAGTAGATTGTAATCAGTAGTTTAGTAGATTGTTTTCAGTAGTTGTAGTATTAGTTAACACTTAAGAGTTTATTGTAAGAAGATGTCCTCAGCTGTTGTGGACATCTTCAGTAGTTTTAGTTATTTTCAGTTGTTTGTGTAATCGGTTAGATGTCACTATCAAGTGACATCTGCTGACGTCATCTTTTCCTATAAAAGGAAAGTTGACCTAATTGTAATCTTGCCGAAGCATATGAATGAATGAAAACATTCTCTTTTGCAGAAAACTTTCTCTCTCTATAACCGTTACTTTTTGATTGAATATTCATCTTGTTCTTGCTTAAATTTCGTCTAATTCTAACACTATTCCGCTGCAAATCATAACCTAATTCATCAAACTAGATCTGAGATCCTTTCAGAGTAGCCGCCCCGTGCCATCCTCAGTAACACTACCTGCTAACTGGAAACACATAAAAAGTCAGCGTTGCTGAGTGAGTTCTAGTTTTATAAATGAAATACTTTACTTGCGTTAATGCCGTTTCTTTACTTTCACGCAATCATACATCATACGTACACATAAATAATATCATTATTATCTTCATCATTCATTATCTTTTACTTTTATCTGGATCCTGTCAAACTTTACTCTCTTCATGGCACGCAGCCATGATTACTGAGGTCGAGTAACAAAGATTCCGTTCCGTACAGTGTTATTATATTTCATCCGTTCATTACTCTCATTTGTTCATTCTTTAACTTTTGTTCATTCATCGTACTTTCTGGTCTTTCTTACTCTTTCATCATTACCTCTTTTCTTTCCATCACCCATAAACCTTACCCTTTTGTTTCGTGGTACTGGACCTAGGCCTATCATAGACCTTCTATAACGGTGCACCGCACCTCCTGGCCACAGTACCTAAGGTAAAGTTTAAGTGTACCATTGCCACATGCAATATCCTTCTGTTTCGTGGTACTGGACCTAGGCCTATCATAGACCTTCTATAACGGTGCATCGCACCTCCTGGCCACAGTACCTAGGACATGCAGTAATGGTTCTATACAAATGGTTAATCATAGTGTCAAGCTTTACACTCTTCGCAGCACACAACCACGATTGCTGAGGTCGAAAGACAAGGATCCCATTTCGAGTCTGTTGCAACAACAAGGTCACTCACCTCCTATATTTGCTTGCAAGCCTTTCTTACTCTCATTCTTTATTAATACATGCATTCATTCATCATGTTCCTCTTTCATTATCTTTCACTTTACGTTACATAATACTTTCGTTCCATTCTTTAACATAACACATAAAGTCACAGGAAAGATAAACATGCACTATAATAAGGAACATCAACATTCATAGTAATATCATCATACAGGGCGTCATCATACATACATAACATACATCATGCATAAACATGCAATATCATCATGCTCAAATGCTTCAACATCACAGGTATCACAGGTATCTTCAGAGGCTAAGGCCAAGTTGTGTTCTGAGTCATGCATAACTACATTTGCCTTAATTAGAGAAACAAATATAGCTTTAATCAATAAATATCTTGAGCTAGAGAAAGTGATTTCCAAAAGAAAAGTTGAGTTTGATTCTGTTTTAAATGAAAAAGATGATGAGATCTACAAACTAAAATACCAAATCACTGATGAAAAGGCAAAGGTAGAGGTCATCTTAGAGAAGCATAAGGACCTCAAACAAACACTTGCAGCTACCCAGGTAGAGTGTGAATGCTGGGTAACATCATGCAAAGGGTTTGAAATTCTTCTCAACAAACAAACAACTTCAAATGTGAAGTTTGGGATTGGTTATAATCACACTACTCCTCCTACAGATTTTACTCCCAAGTTAGAAGTAGAATCTGAAGGAGAAAGCAATTACCAATCCACATCATCATGTGTCTCACCCTCTGATAATGAACCAAAATCAGAGGATGAAGTCAGTATTAGCACTTTAGAAAATCAATCAGCTGATATGGAAACATATTCTTATACTGTTGGATGCACAAATGTCATCCAGGGAGAAACAGCTGAGGGTGTTGATTTGACCTAGATAAATGAAGGTGAAAAAGTTTTTGAGAAAATTAATCTAAAACTTGTAGAATCAGGTGTTGTCTCACAAAGTACTCAAAGTACTAAAGGGCAAGTCACAACACCTGAAGAACAAACCAAAACCACTAAAAACAAAAAGGGTTTAAAAACTACTGAAGAGTCTATCAGGAAGTCCAAAAGTACTGATAGAAAACTTCTGAAGAACAAATCTTCAGTAGTTAAGAATCCGTCAGTACTTAACATAAGTACTGAAAGGGAGAAAGTACTGAAGAACAAACCTTCAGTAGTTTCATCTTCTTCAGTAGTTGATCAACTGAAGATGAAGAAAAAGCCATGTGAAATATGTGGCTTATTCAATCATCTCACTAATGACTACTGGTACAGAAAGGGTTCCAAATTCAACAAAGATAAGAACACCAAAAAGAAAATTAATAAAATGAAAAATGAATTTGAAACCAAGTTTGTACCAGAGGCATCTCAACCTGAAAACCTAAATTCCTTAAAGAAATCCAAAAAGAAGGAAGGGGTTTATCAGGAAACAGCTGAAGGTGTTCAATGGATTCCTCATGGAATACCAAAACACCAGACTAAGTCTGTGTCTTCCAAAAGTGAGAAAATGGTGAAACACAGGCACCAATCAAAAACAAGAACTGATGTGTCTGATGAACTAAAGGCTTTAGCAAACAATCAGACACAACTTGTTATAATGGTTCAACATCTGTTGGGGAGAGTCAACCAAATAGATGTACCTATGATTAAACCATAGAAAAGGCAAACCAAGCCAAAATTAAAGGAATCCTTTTCCACACCATCTCCACCTTCACAGGCTGTTAATCAAGACAAACCAGTTAGTGTAAAATCTGTTGATGAGAACAGACCCAAAACCAAAATGGTTTGGGTCTTAAAAACTAACTAGTTTCTTTTGACAAATGCAGGGTTCTTTAGCATGCTAAAGAAACATCTGGTATGTGGACAGTGGAGGATCCATGCATATGACTGGGAGCAGCTCTCTTCTTAATGACTACTCCTAAGGAAAGAAGGGATTTGTTTCATTTGGTAATGATGCTAAAGGTTACATCATCGGCAAAGGTTTTGTTTCCAATGGTGAAATAAGGTTTGATGATGTCAACCATGTGGAGAATCTCAAGTACAACCTCTTGAGTGTCAGTCAGATGTGTGATAAAGGTCATGTTGCCCTTTTCACCAGCCAGAACTGCAGGATTCTGTCTTCCAAAGTTTTGAGTTTGATTGACAAGGTACTGGATGAACATACTCTTCTGAAGGCCAACAGGACAGGAAGAGTATATGCCTTAGATTTATCAAAGAAAATTGATCTAAAAGGCAATCCTTGCCTGTTCTCCAAGGCCTCTCCTCAGGAATCTAAACTATGGCACAGAAGGCTTGGTCATGTGAATCTTGAAAACATGAACCAGCTGATCCATCATGGTTTAGTGAGAGGACTGCCAGTGAAGGAGTTCAAATGTGATGACAACTGCTCTGCCTGTTTAAAAGGGAAGCAACACAAGGTATCATTTCCTCCAATAGAAGAGCCAAAGTCTACTGCCTGCTTGCAATTACTGCATATGGATCTTTTTGGTCCAGTAACAGTGATGAGCATGGCAAAGAAGAAATATTGTCTGGTAATTGTGGATGATTACTCCAGATTTGTATGGACTTTCTTCTTGCATTCAAAAGATGAAGCTGCAAAAACCATAATATACTTTGTGTTGTATGTGGAAAAACAGTACTCCCTTCCAGTCAAGTGTGTGAGGTGTGATAATAGAACAGAATTTAGAAACCACACACTTGATGAATTCTACTTGTCTAAGGGAATCAAGAGGCAGTTTAGCATTCCAAGAACTCCTGAACAAAATAGAGTGGTGGAAAGAAAGAACATGACACTTATTGAAGCCTCCAGGTCAATGTTGGTTGATTCTGGTTTGCCACTGATCTTTTGGGCAGAAGCTGTCAACACAGCTTGCTATGTGCAGAATAGAGTATGAGTAAATCAGCGGCTGATGAAGACTCCTTATGAAGTGTTAAGTCATTTGGCTCCTCTGATTTCATTTTTAGAGCATTTGGGTGTCCCTGTTACATTCTCAACACAAAGAATCCACTTCAGAGGTTTGAATCAAAGGTTGATGCTGGGTACTTTGTTGGGTACTCATCCACTTGCAAGGCATACAGAGTTTTCAACTGCAGAACAAAGATAATTGAAGAGACCTTGCATGTGAAGTTTAATGAATCTCCAAAGGACACAATCCCACAAAACCCTGTGGAGTTATTTGATTTGGACATAGTGCAATATGTTCCTTATCAGTCTCCAGCTGTTGCAGTTCCTGAAAATCCATCACCTCCTGCAAACAGTTCTTCATCTGGTGGTACTGATGATGATGATGCTGACAGTACTCACCTTTTCAGGTTTAGTGATCAATAGCTTGAGTCATCTAAACCTGATATTCCTGTATCTTCAGCAGCTCCATCCATAACAAATGTTGATGAGATCTCTGAATCATCTACTTTGTTTGAATTGCCTTCTCCTTCATGGTTTCAAGAGTCTGAATCAACATCTGTTGCTGCTGAATCTCCTGCAAACACTTGCACAGATCTTATTGTCTATCAAGAGCTGAAGAATCACCCAATGTCTCAAATCATTGGTGATATCCATGCTGGAGTTTCAACCAGAAGTCAATTGTCCAATTTTTGCTTCTATGCTCTCTTCATCAGTCAGCAAGAGCCAAAGAACTATCATGTTGCACTAAGAGACAATGGATGGGTTGAAACCATGCAACTTGAACTTCTTCAGTTTAAAAAGCAGCAAGTGTGGGAGCTGGTTCCTCTACCCCAAGGTAAGTGTGCAATAGGCACTAAATGGGTGTTTAGGAATAAAACTGATGAAAAAGGTCAAATTGTCAACAACAAGGCCAGACTGGTTGTACAAGGGTTTTCACAAGAAGAAGGTATTGATTATGATAAAACCTTTGCCCCTGTAGCCAGACTGGAGGCAATCAGATTGTTCTTAGCTTATGCTGCTTTCCATAATCTTAAAGCTTTTCAAAAGGATGTCAAAAGTGCATTCTTATATGGTAAAATAAAAGAAGAGGTTTATGTGTGTCAACCACCAGGTTTTGAGGATAATAAACATCCAGATTGGGTGTATAAGCTTGATAAGGCTCTGTATGGGTTAAAACAAGCTCCTAGAGCCTGGTATGAAACACTGTCTAATTTTCTTCTTCAAAACAATTTCACTAGAGGCTCCATAGATAAAACTTTATTCATAAAGAAAGTAGGACAACATAAGCTACTTGTTCAAATTTATGTAGATGACATCATTTTTGCATCCTCTGATCCACATTTATGTGATGCATTTACAAAATTGATGCAACAAAAGTTTGAAATGAGTGTCATGGGAGAATTACAGTTCTTTCTGGGTTTGCAAATCAAACAAAGAGCTGATGGAACTTTCATTCATCAGACAAAATATACAAAGGATCTTCTGAAAAAGTTTGATTTACAAAACTGTAAGCCCTGTTCTACTCCCATGAGCACCACCACACAACTGGATGCTGATCAGAAAGGTAAAGCCGCTGATGAAACCCTTTACAGATGTATGATTGGTTCCTTGATGTACCTTACAGCTTCTAGACCAGACATTATGTTCGCAACTTGTGTCTGTGCTAGATTTCAGGCTGCACCTAAAGAATCCCATTTGATTGCAGTCAAAAGGATCTTTAGATACTTGCAAGGAACTATATCTCTAGGACTTTGGTATTCCACCGGGCACTCTTGCAAATTGGTTGCTTTCTCTGATAGTGACTATGCAGGGTGTAAAGTAACCAGAAAATCAACTTCTGGTGGATGCCAATTTCTAGGCAATTGTTTGGTTTCTTGGCAGAGTAAGAAACAAATTCAATTGCTACATCAACTGCTGAAGCAGAGTACATTACTGTTGCAAGTTGTACATCTCAGGTACTCTGGCTTCAGAATCAATTACTGGATTATGGAATTACAGAGACTAAGACTCCATTACTGATGGACAGTGCTTCAGCTCTTTGTATTGTTAAGAATCCAGTCCAGCATTCTAAGACCAAACACATTGGGATCAGACATCATTTTATCAGGGATTGTTATGAAAAAGGTCTGATTGATCCAAAGTTTGTTCCTAGTGCTGATGAGCTTGCAGATATATTTACTAAGCCTTTGGACAGTGCAACTTTTCAAAATCTTGTGCTAAGGCTTGGTATGCTGCAGCTAGAATAAATTGACTAATACTGATACTCTCAGATCATAAGTACTGATGGGCATGAGTATACAAAAGTCAAAAATAAGTACTGATAAGTTATTTTGTCTTTAATATTTTTTAACTACTGAAGTGCTAAAAAGACTGAAGACTAAATTACTTAAAAGTACTGAAGTACATTATTTGTTGAAAATAATTGATGTAGTTACAACTACTGATGTAGTTATAATTACTGATGCCTATTTTTAACAGATAAGTATTGAAGAACAAATTTGTCCAAAAGTACTGATGTGTAATCTTGAGCATAAGTACTGAAGATAAAATTTGTTCATAAGTTCTGAAGAATAATTTGTTTCCAAAACTCTAATGTACAAATGGTCAGAAGAGCTGATGCATATATATTCAAAAGAACCGATGACCAATGAAACGTCTGAAAATCAGACAAAGTCTAATGAGTAAATGTAGAGGTCAGAATGAAACACCTGAAACCTGTGAATTAACGACAACAACCGATGTGTAACTTTACTCTTCAGCTTTTCCAAACAACTGCTGTTTCATTTCAAAACAACTGAAGCCAAAACCAAGTCTTCAGTAGTTTCAAACATCTGAAGGTTAAAACCATGTCTTCAGTCATTTCAAACAACTAATGACTAACACCAAAACCTTCAGTTGTTTTCCATCAGCCGTTTCATAACCTATAAATACCAAACCCTAACTTCAGAACTTTTCACCCCAAGAACTTTATTATTCAAATTCTCAGACCTTCCCTCCTGCATTAATGGCGACCATGAAACTCAAACCCCGCCATAACTGTGTAGCTTACCTCACCAAATCGACCTTCTAGAACAAGTTTGATAACGCCATCGATCTGATGGTTGAATCTCAATACCACACAGCCTTTCTTTTGAACCCAACCATATACGTAGAAACCCTACAACAATTCTAGACAAACGTAACACTCACAACTGGTGAGAATGATGGCGAGATCGCTCTCCAGTCGTTTGTCAATCAGAAGAAGGTGATCGTAACTTCTGCTATTATTCGGAAAATCCTAAATCTGAATGATGCCAACTTCGTCACCGAATATCCTAAGGGTACAACAGACTTATCCTTCACCAACAATGGGTATGAAGGCGACCTAAGTGCTACCACAATTTTGAAGAAGCACTTCCATGACCCCGAACGCCTAATCTTCCACATGGTCAACGTCTACCTTGCTCCCAAGACCTCCTCATGGGATCAAATGTCTTCAAGGTGGAAGCAGGTATTGTATTCTATCTTTGAATGCCAAAACTTAAATTTTTTGAAATTATATTTTTAGAATTAAGTGATCTGGCCTTGAAACCTGTGGCTAACAGATGGATATTATATACAAGGTTTCTTATGGCCATTATTGAAAACCAACTAAAATCTGAAGGCCTTGTTGGCTTAGGAGTCCCTGCTGTGGCAGTTCTGCCTAAAGTATACTCCAGGCACAACTCGAACACACAACTCAAAGAGGCTGCCAAGCTGCTAAAACCCAAGCAGCGGGAACCCAAAGCCTCATCCTCCAGATCCAAAGTCCCCTCCAAGCCAAAATCTAAATAGCCTAAAAAGGCTAATCAAGGAGTTGAGTCCCCTGAGGATGCCCCTGCAGCACCAAGGTAGGAAGAAACTGCTGGTAGTAATCCACCAGTAGTTACACAGACTCGACCAACCAAAACCGCTCATGTATCCTCTCAACAGGATCTTGAAGCAACCATTTCTGGGGATGCCACATTACTGGAACCTCTCTCATTTGAGAAGGTTGCCATTGAAGAGCACCACTCACCCCAGGTGCAATCTGCTTCACACCTATCTCCTACTGAAACCACCCCACAAAGCCCAACTTATATCATTGTAAAAGTGCTGAGTCAGTTAAACACTCCAACCCCTCCCCAGAAACCTATTAAAACTGGGAGAACCTCAACAGTTGAGGGGGAGATTTTGCAGTTTTTTCTTCTGCAGTACCTCGACGTGACATGAGCGTGAAAGGGGTTCAAGAATCAGTTTTCTTTTTATAAGGGCTAAAATCACTTATTTTGGCTTTTTTACCCCATATTGTAGGGTGGATCTTGAAAGATACTATAGTGTTGCTGATAACCCACAGCACAGGGATTACACAGTTCAATCTCCCTGTGTAGAGGAGGAGATCAGAACTTCTGGTGAGGCTGCCTCTTCTCCTGATTCAGCATATGAACATGCTGAAGTTGGTAACATTTCTAAGTCCTCACCAGAGGCAACTGCCGATGAAGGGCATAATCCTAAGGAAGGAAGTCCCCAGTACCAAGAAAAAGGGGCACATGTGAATACTGATCTACACTCAGCACATGTTCATCCTGATGTAATCAGGAGGTCCGATGATAAAGCAACCACTGATGATGACCTGGGTTTTTCTATGATGTTCTCGCCCACAACACCATTCTTGAGGCTGAGGTAAGCAGACTACAAGAACTGCTTGCCAAAATATCTCAAGAATCAAGTCTATCTGCCCGCATACACCCACAGATGGCACCTTCTCCTGAAGGTCTCCCACATACTGAGCCACTCACAACAAATCAGCCACCAGCCTCTGTTTCTGCCACCATTTCTCAGAGCCAGAACCCCTCTGAGCAAATGGTTACTATCTTTACATCTTCCCTGCCTCTCATCACTCCCATCATAACCAACATTGTACATCAAGCCCTTGATGAGAGGCTTTCCTCAAAAATTCAAACCTTAGTTGATGATGCAGTCACTAAAAGTCTTTCTAACATTCAAACCCCTGAACCCCATGCAACCAAAAAGGGGAGTCTAAGTTAGTGAAAGCAGACAAGAGGAAGAGAGTTGAAGAGGAAAAGGAGAAGGAGAAAGAAAAGGAAAACGAGAAGGAGAAAGAAAAGGATTTCCATGTCACATACAAAAAGAGGAAAGGTGGTGAGAAGACTCCCCTTGACAAGAAGTTAGAAGAACTGATCAAAGAAGCTGATGAGCAACATAGCAGATCAATGGATAAAATTATTGATCAGCTCTTCAGACAAGGATTTAACACTGCTAAACTTGACACTGAGATCAGAAAGCTGGAACTACAAGAGATTGAGCATCGATGGGCCAGCTATAGTGAGAAAGAAAATGAAAGACTGGAAGCTATGGTTAGGTTTATATCGAAGTATTTGGGGAGGACAATTCTCGAAGTGAAATCATGGACCAGGGATAGTATTTTGGAGATAACCAACAAAATCTGTTCGTCTGAAGTATTCACCAAAGGATTGATCATAGAAGCCCTTCATAAAGCTGGTGCTGGGAAAAGGACTGATCTGGCAAAGTGCTCCAAAGCCACACTTGCAACTAAAATGCTAGAGCAGCCTGTACAATCTTCCACACCAAAACAACCAACATCATAACCCATAAAACCAACTCCTTTACCCAAGAAACCAACACAAATATTTGTCAATGATGCACCCAAGAGGAAGAGAAGGGTGTTGAGGCTTCAAGAAGAAGAAGAAGATGATGATGAGTAAGATAGGCTGCCCATTTCAACTGTTGTTGAAACAAAAGGGAAGATGCCTGATGCATTAAAGATAATTGCCAAGAGTCAACCAACAACAATCACACCTGCCATCCAGATGCAAACTGTAAAAAGTAAAGCTTGAAGAAGAAGAAAAGCATAAACAACATGATGAGCAGCTGCTGAATCTGGTTGATAAAGAGTTTCCTCAATCTACATCGATACAAACTATGAGGAAACATGCTCAGAGATTGTATGCTCTCAGATTTACATTTCAATATGAGAAAGAGCGAGTTAGAATTTGGTCTGATCCTAGGGTGAGTGATAGAATTCACAAGAAGAACATCCCAAGAAGATACAATGGCCAAGTAAAGAAGATTGTAGATGCAGTGATAATGTTGGCCATTATAGTGTCGCCCTGGGAAATCCTAGAAGACTTCAGAAGAGCCTACAAGTCTAATCTTTCCCCACAAACACTACTGGAAAACAAAATGGTGAAAAAGGGGTTGATCTATAAGAGGCTTGAAGAAGTCAGAAGCAATGAGCTCCAGTTGTTACTTGAAGGTAATCATCCTGATGAGTTCGTCTATAGAGAAATAACAATTGTGGAGCTAAAGAATGGGAAACAGGTTAAATACCTATCTGAGTACTATGGGCCAAAGTTCTTCTTTGAAGGAGAAGCTGAAGAACTCACCTCGGAAGAATAGATTGTCTTCCTTGAGGCCTATGTTCGAGAGTCTTACAGACTCATTGTAGGGAAGTAGGTTTCATGGATGGGGCAACAACTCTGTGTCCAATTCCCCAAAACAGAGTTCTCATCCATCCCTTGCCAATCAAATCTTCTGAAACCTCTTCCCAGGCCTGTGCTTAAATTGGTCACTTCTGAGCTGATCCAGAAGAAAAAGACAATATTTTTGCCTAATAAGTGGGACATCAATAAACTTAAAGGTTTTAGCTGTATTGGTTCAGGGGGAGTTTGTTGGACCAAAAGAACCAATAAGCCAGATCAGAAAAACCTTTAAGCCCTACAGACATCATAACAACTGAAGAAGACTACATCAGCTGAAGACAAAAGCTAAAGACAAAGTCTGAAGACAAAGTCTGAAGACAAAGTCTGAAGACAAAGACTGAAGACAGAGTGTGAAGACAAAGTCTGAAGACAAAGTCTGAAAATAAAGGCTGAAGACAAAGTCTGAAGACAGTGTTTGAAGACAAAGTCTGAAGACCAAGTATTCAGAGGTTGTCATAACAGCTGAAGAAGTACTCTTCAGTAGTTGTGATAGTTTACTTTCAGTAGTTTCTTTATATTTTCAGTATATTGTAATCAGTAGTTCAGTAGATTGTTTTCAGTAGTTGTAGTATTAGTTAACACTTAAGTGTTTATTGTAAGAAGATGTCCTTAGCTGTTGTGGACATCTTCAGTAGTTTAGTTATTTTCAGTTGTTTGTGTAATCGGTTAAATGTCACTATCAAGTGACATCTGCTGACGTCATCTTTTCCTATAAAAGGAAAGTTGACCTCATTGTAATCTTGCCGAAGCATATGAATGAATGAAAACATTCTCTTTTGCAGAAAACTTTCTTTCTCTATAACCGTTACTGTTTGATTGAATATTCATCTTGTTCTTGCTTAAATTTCGTCTAATTTTAACACTATTTTGCTGCAAATCATAACCTAATTGATCAAACTAGATCTGAGATCCTTTCAGAGTAGCCGCCCCATGCCATCCTCAGTAACACTACCTGCCAACTGGAAACACATAAAAAGTCAGCGTTGCTGAGTGAGTTCTAGTTTTATAAATAAAATACTTTACTTGCGTTAAGACCGTTTCTTTACTTTCACGCAATCATACATCATACGTACACATAAATAATATCATTATTATCTTCATCATTCATTATCTTTTACTTTTATCTAGATCCTGTCAAACTTTACTCTGTTCATGGCACGCAACCATGATTACTGAGGTCGAGTAACAAAGATCCCGTTCCGTATAGTGTTATTATATTTCGTCCGTTCATTACTCTCATTTGTTCATTCTTTAACTTTCGTTCATTCATCGTACTTTCTGGTCTTTCTTACTCTTTCATCATTACCTCTTTTCTTTCCATCACCCATAAACCTTACCCTTCTGTTTCGTGGTACTGGACCTAGGCCTATCATAGACTTTCTATAACGGTGCACCGCACCTCCTGGCCACAGTACCTAAGGTAAAGTTTAAGTGTACCATTGCCACATGCAATATCCTTCCGTTTCGTGGTACTGGACCTAGGCCTATCATAGACCTTCTATAACGGTGCATCGTCCTCTGGCCACAGTACATAGGACATGCAGTAATGGTTCTATACAAATGGTTAATCACAGTGTCAGGCTTTACCCTCTTCGTAGCATACAACCACGATTACTAAGGTCGAAAGACAGGATCCCATTCGAGTCTGCTGCGACAACAAGGTCACTCACCTCCTATATTTGCTTGCAAGCCTTTCTTACTCTCATTCTTTATTAATACATGCATTCGTTTATCATGTTCCTCTTTTATTATCTTTCACTTTACTTACATAATACTTTCGTTTCATTCTTTAACATAACACGTAAAGACACAGGAAAGATAAACATACATTATATAAGGAACATCAACATTCACAGTAGTATCATCATACAGGGCATCATCCACATACATAACATACATCATGCATAAACATGCAACATCATCATGCCCAACATATCCTCTAGGACCTCAACAATCATCTTACTTGAACTTACGGGAACTTTCACGTCAAAACTTACATCCGCACTTTCCCCCGAAAGTCAGAGACTATTCTACGCTTTCCCTCGAGTACACCAGCCCTATTTGGCGTATGGGCACCCTTCAGTCGCATGGCCTCCATGCGACTGAACATCATGCGAATGGACCAATACGGATGAACACCAATGCGGATGAACACCCAATCGTGCGAATGGACCTCATGCGGTTGAACACTATGCGAATGGACCTTATGCGAATGGACCTCATGCGGATGGACTTAATGCGAATGAGCACTTATGCGAATGGACCCTCAGTCGCATGACTCCCCATGCGACTAGCTCTCTAGTTGTGCGACTGAACCTCAGTTGTGCGAATGAACTCAATTGCACTTCAATCGGCCGAATGGCCTCAAGTCGGTCGCCTAGCCCTAGCTGATGCAGAATGCAGTTCATCCCGAACCCAAATCTGCCATTTTCGACCTCCAAGCTCATCCAAACCCATTCTAAGCCCAAATCAACCATCCTAAACCTTAGGAATGCATGGTACAACAACACCATTCAAGCACACACAAGCCTGAAAACAAACTCCAAACGCATCACACACAATCACACCCAATGGGTCAAACACACACAAATACAAAAACGGGTTTGCTATGTGTTCCAGCCCTAAATAGCTGAAAACGAGTAAAATAGGGGTCCTAGAACTCACACAAACTATACCAAGAAGAAGAGCTTCGTTTAGACCCGCTACACGATGATTTCCAAGCCCGGACCCACTCGAACCAAGCTTTCTTCTCTCATTTCTTCCCTTTCTCTTTTCTTTCTCTCTTTTGGCTGAAATATGGGTGTGGGGAGAGGGTAAGGCTGCCCCTCTCCCTTCAAATATCTCCACTTACCCAACTTTCTCGCGTTGGCGAGTTTGGTCACTCGACTTTGGACTTTATTTCTTTTTCTTTCCTTCGTCGGCTTTAAGAAAAATATCCGGGTGTTACAATGAAGGAGATGATGGAGAAGATGAAGGAGATGATGGAGGAGATGATGGAGAAGATGATGTCTGATTGCATTTCTTGCTTGAAGGAGATGGTGTCCCATGGTATTTTTTCTTGAATGAGATGGTGAAGGAGATGATAGTAAAGATGATGGTGGTGAAGATGGTTCGGAAAATTGATACGTAAAAGACTAGAAAGTCAAAAACTAGCTTTTATTTTAAGTAAAGTATTATTATCATTGATAGTTGTAAAATATAATAATAATAAATTTACTCAACGTATAAATAATTTTTTTGGGTTTAAAAGTGTTTAATGGTTTGAAAACAAATAGTTTAAATCTATGTATCTTTTTTATTTAATTTTATTAGATTAGTGATATATTTTTAACTCAATTTTTTATATCTTTGAAATGTTAAGGTCAATTATGTACTTGTCCGGTTCATAAATCTGGTTCAACGGGTCTTGGTTCAACCGGTCCGACGGACCGGTTCAACCAGTGAATTAGTAAGTCGTACGGTTCGATTTCCGATTCAGTTTTAAAACATTAATTTGTAATTCCAAATAGAACAAGATATTTCTTTTGAAACCACTACCCGCCAAAAACCCCAGGCCCCACACACCAAACTCACATACCCATGAACCACTCATCAGTCATCAATCAACCCCCGCCTCTTCATCTCCCCCTGAAAATGTCACCGTTGGTCTCCATCTCGGCGTACGGCCACTTCTGACTGTATTTTCCGTCAATCCAACTACAGCCTCCCGTCACCGACGCCTTTCAACTCCAATCGCCTCTCTCGCATCACCACCATCTCCACCACCACCGCCGCCGCCGCAGCCCAAGTCAAAGTCAAATCCATCGGCCTCAAAACGCCCGATGCCACCTTCAATTACGCCCTTGCAAACCCTAACGGAACTAATCCGGCTTTGCAGCTCGTCAACTCCACCGAATCTGAAATTGAAAAGGTACGTTTTGTCTTCTGTTAGGTGCTAGTAGTTTCGATTTTTGAAATTTTTGTGATACATATGTTTTTTGGTTACTGTTGTTTTGATTTGTTTTTTTACTTCAGGTGCTTTGATTTTCGGGTTTTTGGCGCTTCTGGCTGTTGGAGGTTCATTCAGGGCCTTTTTGCTTCAAGTTACATGTGAAAAACTGCATATTTGGCTGATGATTGCATGATATTAAATATTGTTGTTGGTTTTAAGCACATAATAGACTGAGGTAGTAAGATGGCTAAGTAAACACCTAAATTAATGAACTCTACTATTCACGCGTGTTTACAATCGAAACAGAATCAACTAGAATTACGAATTTTAGGAGGAAGTCGTTAGTCAAAATTAGGGCTCTAGATGATGAAACTTTGCCATTTAGGCCTGAAAGTCAGGGAAACCACCTACTGCTTTTGTCTCAACATCCAGGCTATTACACTGTTTCCATCCGTATATACTTGTCACCTAACTTTAAACGGATCAAAAGTTATGCCGGTTTAAATCTAGCCATTTTCTACCCTATTTGATTTGATCTCATTAGACTAATTACTATTCTATCAGTTTAGATCAGCCCATATCAAAGACCGTGGGACATGGTGAAACTAATAAGATGTTGATCATCCTTAAACTTATATGTGCAGATGTGATTCATGTTCCTAGCTTACATAATTTAGTGGGTAGTTAAATAGATCAGTGAGCTTTTCTTCATTTTTTGTGTGTTTCTAGCAATTTGAGCGTGTTATGCTACATTAACCGCCTCTTTTGTATTTGATATGTGACATGTTTAGCTCTTCATAGGGTTGTGTTTATATCGTAGACGCATATAAAGTCTACTGGACGAGCTGTTCAAAAGGCGTTCATACAGGAAAGATGGTACTGAGATTAGTCGAAGCAATTGGTGAGTTTTTCAAAACTTTAGCTTGTTATATCTCTTAATCCATTCACAGAGTTATAGCTGATTAAAAGGATTGATGCAGATGTTTACCTTGCTGGGACCGTCATGCTTATATTTGCTATGGGTTTGTATGGATTATTCATCAGTAATGCCCCTGATAATGTAGCCCCAGCAGATGATCGTGCCCTTAAAGGATCTACGCTGTTTGGGATGTTTGCTTTGAGAGTAAGATTTTCTATAGCCTGCGCGCACACACATTACAAACACATAGTATTAGATTCGTGATGATATCATAGTTTGTTTGACTTGCAGGAAAGACCTAAATGGATGAAGATCAGCTCACTTGATGAACTGAAGACAAAAGTGGGACATGTTATTGTGATGATTCTTCTGGTGAAGATGTTTGAGAGGAGCAAAATGGTGACGATAGCAACTGGTTTGGATCTGTTAAGCTATTCTGTATGTATATTCCTGTCTTCTGCTTCCTTATACATTCTTCACAATCTTCACCGAGATGATCATAAATAATTAACTCTGTATAAATATCACGGAAGAAGATATGTATATACAAGTACACACGATACGATTACAAATATGTGAGGTGTTGGTTCTTGGTATTTTGGGGGCTAATCGACTATAAATTGGGGCATTGCTAGCTACATGTTAGTTAAAGTAAGATTTTCTTGATTATAGACGTACAATATTGTGACTAGATCTTTTTGCTCACCATCCTTGTCTCCTCAAAGAATCCAATTCGGTTCAGATATCCTGTTTGCACATACATACTTAATTCACTTTGCATGTGTTAGAAGTAAATTTTATTGCATAATTATACGATGATTAGAATTTATATATGTTATGTGACGCTGCAAAACGCAAGTTGTTTGGAGTCTAGTAGGCATATTGATGAAGCTGCATGCATTTAGAGCCATGGTATTAGGTACACCTAGAAACCACGACGGTCACCAGCATCATCACAACGGTCATACCCTCCGGCCTCCATCGATGCTGCCATCCCTACCACCTCTGCTTGTTGTTGCCACTAACCGTTTTGATACTTTTTTTTAAAACAGAAATTCAGACCAAGTTGATACTTTTATTTTAAATTAGCTTGTTGACTGAACTCTTTTTGACATGTTGCTCAACCTGACATGCCCATTTTCCAAGCTTAGTATGATGTAGTGCATTTCAATGTTGTGTAATATCAATAGACTATAAAATGTTATAACCAGCGCCATGCATACTTGAGTAGGAGCACAGGGTGTTTAAGGTCTGTTTTGGTTAGGGCGTTTAAAAATGGTATATGAAATTCAAAAATCTGAATTTAGTTAGTTCAAAACCTTGATGAATAACACTATTTTGTAAAGGCATAGTGTGCTAGTTAATGTCATAACAAAAGAACCTGAGTGTGAGTCAATCTAATATTCAAGTCCCTTAAAAGAGCCAAGTCTGGAAAGAACTTATGTTCACTATATTGGAGTATTGGTTTGGTTAAATTTATTCTTTTTATCTAAAAAAAGTTTTTTTTTACTTCCCAAGGTTTTAAAAAATTATCAATTTCATCCAAAAAATTACCTTCGTTAAGTAAATTGTTAAACATGTAAATTGATAAAGTTATCCATAAAATTACAACACAAAATCCCTCAATTATATAATCATAATTGAGGGGAGATGGCTACTAGAGACGGTGGTCTTTATTATACAATCCCCTCTATGGGCACTCAACGCCACCAACAACGAGGTCCATTCCCCTCCCCCACCAATGAAGTTGATAATCTCTTGATTCAATCGATTTAGGTTTCGTGTATGAAATAATAATACGTGAATAAAATTGTGACATAAATTAAGATTTTGTTTTTATGTGTAAAATTACATAATTACCCTTTCACTGATAGATGATTTAATATTTTAAGTATCAAAGTTAATATTTCTGGATAAAAATGACAATTTTTTAAAAGCTTGAGGAGCAATATACAAAAGAATCTTTTTATATAAAATAACCAATGTGATGGAAGTGAGAAATTTGACAATTCACCTCAAAAAAATAAAATCAAAGTATTGTTGTGACTTAGAGCATCCACACTAACTTCCGCTTTCTCATATTTATATTAAAAATATTAATTTCTCTCTCTCTCTCTCTCTCTTTCTTTTAGTTAAATAATAATTTTTTATATTATCATTACTTTTTCTCTCTTCTCTACTCACAACCACTTTTGAAAATATTAAAAAAAAATGAGTGTTGTACCGTTTTTTTTTTTCAAATATAGAAAATCACAGTACAATGCTCATAATCATTCTCTCTTTTTACTAACAACCACTCACATCCATCTTATATAATATAAGACACATCAAAATAAGAACCTAGTATGTATGCTCTTATAGTTCTACTGTGTATATAAGAAATGCGATAAACTATTATGATTACACATGTTCTTATAAGTAGAAAAACAATTAAGGCTGTTTATATTTTTTTTCTCTGTGTAATAAAATTTGGTACGTGACTTATTTTTCTTATAATATTACGAAATAATAATATTTTTTTCACTTCAAATATTATTAGTAAATAATAAGAAATATTTTTTTATAACAAAATAAGACATTCTTAGTGTTGAACTTCAGACAAGTATATGTTCATATTTAGTTAAATATAATATAAATAGTAATGATTTAATTCTACATAAACAATTGATCATGTGCCACAGATAATAAACCAAGTTATATCTTGACGCTTCTTGACAACCATGAAATGGTACATTCTTCGCAACTACACACATAAGCGCTTGTGCCCATTTCATGTTCACATTCGTAGGGAGAGTCTGGTGTTAGGGTGGAAGGATACCTATTATAAACCTTTGTGGTTGAATATTTTTCTATATCTCACAATATGAATACAATGGTTTATATACAATAAAAGATTACCGATAGCCTACAATCATGCATGTTCTCTATCACTTCCTATAATACAAAAGGAAAGAATATATATATATATATATATATATATATATATATATATATATATATATATATATATGTATATGTATGTATGTATGTATGTATATATATATATGTATGTATGTATGTATATATATATATGTATTATATATATATATATATATGTATGTATATATATATATATATATATATATATGTATGTATGTATGTATATAATAGTATGTGTATATATAATTATATATATATATATATTATATATATATATATATATATATATATATATATATATATATATATATATATGTATGTATGTACGTATGTATGTACGTATGTATCTATCTATCTATGTATGTATGTATGTAGATATATATGTGTGTATGTATGTATATATATATGTATGTATGTATGTATATATATATGTATGTATGTATGTATGTATATATATATGTATATGTGAAAACGAGGATCTCAACTCAGGAATTATCAGTATTAAATAAATCAATTCAATGATCGCGGAATTATCATTGATTGACGTTTAATTGTTTTAATGATTAATGATGAACACAACCACAGAAACACAATAACTGCCAACTCAATAATTATTCAAACTTATTTCATTAACTATCAAGTAATGATTACAAAAGAATAATAAAGAATAACTATGAACAATGAATTCAATGAATCGAATAATGTTGATGTTGATGTGACGGCGATTAGGGTTGCACAATGATGTAACTCTTGACAGCCGTAATATTGATTGATTGTGTTCCCCGAGATGTGAAACCTAGGACTCGTATTTATAGATGGTTTGAGTCGGCTAAGGAAACACCGAATCTCTTGGGATTTGTTATTGATTGTGTTGACTTGTTTGACTTCTTGGAATTTCCAATCGCACAAGTATAATGTTCTTCCGCTGAAGTCTTGTCGTCCGCAGAACTTTTGCTCTTCCGTAGATGAATTGGTCTTCCGTAGAAGTGTTGTTCTTCCGTAGGAAATCCTTCTTCCGTAGGAGCCTTCACTTCATGGTCCTTGATCATCCGCAGGAACATTCACTTGGTCATTTGGTCTTGTAAGAAACATATCTACGGATTAACAATAATGTTCATCCGTAGATGTTTCTTACACTTGATCAATATCATGAATCCTTCCAAGTATATTGTTTCTTCCTGTCAACTGTCACAAATCAACACACACATATATGGGTTAACCTATAGATTCAACGCACACACACACACACACACACATATATATATATATATATATATATATATATATATATATATATATATATATTGACTGTTACAAGTATTAATTACAAGACTTGACTCAAGTACTAAGCCTATACAAATGATCTAGACCTATACACTCTAGATCCAACAATACTCCCCCTTAGGCTTAGCTCCTTGTAATCAGTCCTTCAAAACTGCAAGCTCTTTTACTCTTGCTATCATCTTATTGTAGAAGTAAGATACAGCAGTCTTCTGATCATCATACTTGTACTTGATCTTCATTCTGCTGATCTTCTTCAGTGTATCATAACTCAGCCCCAAAACATCTTCTTCAGTAGTGAGTGTTTCCACTACATTATCGTTATGTACAATTTCCAGCTCATCTTCTTCTGAGATTCTGAGCTCAGACACCTCTTCTATTGTTGTTCCCTTCAACAGCCCAGCTTCATGCTTTCTTCTCTTGTGTGCCTTTGCATGCAATTTATCTATAACTTGTATCATGTGTACATACAGGCAGAGATCATTCTGAGCTTTTTCATCTGATAGCTTCGGGAAGAATTTGTCGTGTAGATATGATGTGTAGCTTGGATGCATCATCTTTATCTCTACTGGGTCGAAAATTCTTATCTTTTCAGCCTTCTTCCCATCAGCATTTCTTAGCAATACCATCTCTTTATTTCTTTCAACATATCCCCATTCTGTGATGGGATAAGTGAATTGATTTCCTTTGATGCTTTTGATGTTATCTGAGCTTTTGTCACATCCAACTCTCTTTAGCATATCATCATCTACAAGAGATGAGACTTCAGCTGTTCTTCTTTTCTTACTTTGTTTGATTCTTTTATGCTCCTTATCATCTTTCTTTGCTTGTATGAGCACATCATCAGTAAATCTGGTTTTCATACCATTTACAGCTGCAGAGAAGTCTCTCCCCCTAAGATGGATTGGATAGTTGGTTATTGGGATGCTTTGTAAATCCCTGATGTCTTGCTCCGGAAGACTCAACAAAGCTTCCACATCGTGGAAGTATTGAATTCTTCCAGATGTCCTCTTTATTACTGCACAATCCTAGTCTGAATCATATTTTCAGGCCATAATCCTGTGTTCTTCCACAGAACTGGGAGTTGTGATGTGATCATACAGTTCAATGAGAGTTGATTTCTTCTCAGTAATTTCTCGAACTGTTGTTCCCAGAGGCCATACCTTTCCGGGGATTACAGCCCTTGGCTCTCTGATCAGTTTTTCTTTTTCCTTGTGCTGATCTTTTGGTTCAACAGTTACTGGATCAGCAACAAGTTTGCTTTGTTCTTTTGGATGTGGAGCAGTGGTTCTGAACTTAACCCCAGTTTCCAGTTCCACTTTCATCACATGCTCCATCATCCTCCGCAGTTCTCCAGTAGATCTGCCTTTGAGCTCATGCGGTTTGTAGTTATGGCCCTGTAACTAGCATGTCATGTTATACTTGGTCAGTTTGGCTGTGTCACAGTGGCCCAAGTCTTTCTTGATCTTTTCCAATGACTGAAAGACAGTGAAGGCTTCATAATCACAGTTTGGGATTATGAATCTTGCAAATTCGAACTCTTTCAGTACATTCTTCATTTCAGTTGAATTCATCCTCTCAACCATGTCATAAGGAAAACCATGGTTGATGAGGGTCATGAACATGCTTGAATCAGGTCTCTCTTCCATAATGTCTGCTGTAGTTAGAAGGTCATCGGCCTTTCCTCCCTTTTTATCAGTGGGGGACTCCACTCTGGTCAGCTCCTCCCATTCTTTCTCACTATCATCATTATCTCCGGATGATACCTTCACAGTAGACACGTCTACTGAAGGTGTAGGTTCAGGGGATGGAAGCTTTTGTCTTTTTGGAGAGGCTTCATCTTCAGATTTCCTTTTGATTGCACCCAAGTATTGTCTTTTTCTGGAATATAGAATCAATTGCTTTGGAGCTTCCGCTGAAGGTTTTGATTGTTCAACACTTGGTGCCTCTCCTTTTTCCAGGACAGAGATCTTCTTTTTTAGCTTCTCTATCTCTTCATCCTTCTATTTGATCATCTGAACTTTATCATTTTTCTCAATTTTCAAAGATGCCTCCAACTCTTGTTCTTTTTGCAACAGTGCATCAATCACTTCATTGTTGCTTATTGCATCCTCTCTCAGCCTTTTCAGACTTGCATCTTTCTTCATTAGCTCTTCATCTTTCTCTTGAATGATACCTTTCAGCTCTTGTATTCTTTGCTTTCGCTTATTTGATTTGAGTACTAACTTGTTGTACTCAGCAACCAAAAAGCTTTTGCTGACAGGAATGTCACTATCACTTAAGTCATCTTCATGATATGCAATGACATCCTCAGCAAATCCTTGTTGTAGTTCCCTTTGCTCATCAGCAGTTTGATTTTCTTTCATTGGAGATATGGGATCAGTATTGTCTGATGGCACTTGTTCTTCAGTGTGTGTGGGAGAGATGGGAACAGTGCTAGCTTGAGATAATATCTAGTCTCTCCTGAGTGTACAGAGTGTACAAACTCAGTTATCTCAAAAAGTTCAGTGCTAGCACTTTCCGGTGATGGATGTTTTGGTGATTCTGATGGTGGTTGTACAGGGGATTGGATTTGTAGTGGAGAGAAAGGTTGAGTGTGATATGAGGATGAATGAGAAGGTGATGGTGGTTGTTATGGAACTGGAGAAATTGGCTGAGTGTTTTTGGTAGAAGATGAGGATATCAGCAGTGGAGATTCATGGTGATGAATTGGTGATATTGGTTGGGTGTTGATGCTGGCTGGTGATTGTGATTGATGAAGGGGTGTTTGGCTAGGTGATTGATGTTGGAGTGGTGGAGTTTGGATTGGTGAGTGATGTTGGAGTGGTGGTGTTTGACTTGGTGAGTGAGAAGCTTGAACAGATTCAGCAGATGACTCTGCTTCATCTACCCAAACCAATTCTTATGGTAAGTCTGCTTGGGCATCCACAACATGGGCGAACATTGGCATGTCCTCACCCTGGTACTTCCCACTGAGTTTGTTCAGCACAGATTTGCCCAAGTGTGCTTGCACAAACACTTCTCCAACTCTGTCCAGCCTTGGAAGTTCAGAGTTGATCACCAGTTGTAGAAATCTAGGGAACATGTACATCTTATCATTCCGCTGAAGTTTGACTTGTTCACTTAGACAGTTAAAGATGTACTTGGAGTAGTTATACGTTCTTCCCTCGAATATACCAATGATTCCAGATGATATGTGTCGAGAAAATCTGTCGAGCCCCGACTTCCTGTTGGATATGCACTTCAGGTAGGTATGGCATAAGAATCGATAAGGTTTGCACAACCTACCCTTCTTTATCTCCCCTTTCTCATAATCTCCATCGTACCCCATCAGGTTGAACACCTTCTCAATGTATTCATTCTCGAATACATCGGGGTGCCCTATCTCTCTGTCACCCAATTCCAGACATCTTCGGATTATGCTTTCATTGATTCGAATACGCTCATTCAGTATCTCAGCAGCAATCACTTCCTCATCACCTTGTTGTTCAACCCGTGCTGAGTTCCAAAAGTCGATTATGTGTGCCTGATGGATCACAGGCTCTGCCGTTAAGGCGTAGAAGAGCCTGGACCGCCGAAGATATCTTATGATATCTCGACATCCTTCAGCCGCAGGATCATCAGCATTTAAGAACGCGCACACATTGTGTTCCTTTGCGAATCTGTTTGCCATCTGTAAACAACAACGAAAATCGAGTTAGCATACATGAAGTTGAATCGTTTTAATGGCAATAACCGATTAACCAGTTCCGTACTGATGTTTAGAACATGATTTACCTTCGCAATAACAGTAATCGATTACTGGATAATGTTGATTATGTTTTCTTGGAACGGATTTTTGAAAGTTTGAATGAGGGGGAAAGTGGGCGATTTTCTAGGTTAAAACTGAAAAAAGTTTTCTGAAAAATTGATTAATGAATTCTGAGTCAGACACCTTATTTATAACCGAACATATTAATTTCTTTTATTAATTATGTTGGGCCCACTTTCCATTTATCCGTCCATATACTAAGTTTATTTCGAATGCATTTCTTCTTCCGCAGAACATCTGCGGAACCTTAACATCTGCGGATGTTTTGACATCTGCGGATGCCTTAGCTCAAATACAATGCATGTGCTGCTGAATCAGAAATCACACATAATACTTCTACGGATGAGAGGTATTACTGAGACTTCTGCGGATCCAGAAATTTCACTGTTACTTCTACGGATGAGAAGTATTACTGAAACTTCTGCGGAACTTAAAGTTCTGTTAAAAAAACTTTAATTTAAATGTATGATGTCTACTGAGTAGAATCAATTGTTGATGTTGGACATTGTTGACTTTATTTGCATGGCAATTAAGTACAAGAAAGCAAGTGTCCTGTATCCTGCATTCACGTTAGTGCTCAAGTTCCAATTCCTTCAAAGTAAATTAAATCAATTAATAGCTTTTTATTGTTTTTCATGCATGAACTACTCCCCCTAAATTTGTGATTAATGGTAAACTGTTGCATTCATCATAAATTTAAGTTGTAAACAGGCATAACAGGCATATGACAGTCTAAGTGAGAGAAAAACAGTTAAGAGGACAATTAAACAATTGGCTTAAACAATTACATGCATGCATATATATATAGAGGGATCATACTATGACTTGGCTTCTGCTGATGTTGAGTAGTTGATTCAATACATACTTGATTGTAAGTATATAGATCCACTGAAATTCATACATGAGTAATGTATCAACTAGGCATGCTATTTATCATGTTTTGAAGTTTGTTAATCAGTAACTATCATGAGTTCCTCATTCAAGTGTCATTAGAGTATGTCCTCCGTAGGTGAGGCAAATCACTACATTTCACACTTAATGACTATGTACATTAAGTTATAAGTTCTATATTGAGACATATTACAGTCTCATGAATGCTTTGATGTTGAAGCTCTTTGAATTGATGTACAATGGATCACAAGTGATTCTTTTTAGAGCGGAGAGATGATCTTCATAGTCACCAGGTCTTTACTTTCGTAAAACAGAGGTGAACTTAACCCAGGTCTTTGTTTACACAAAACAGAGGGAGAATGAAGATCATACTCTTGGATCATATCCCCAGGTCTTTGTTCACACAAAACAGAGGGAATATGACTTTGCAATGATAGAAGATTATAAAGTATTTTACATAGTGTGCTTTTGTAGTTGATTTGATCACATCAAGAGATAACTTATTCTTCTGACTCTCAAAATGGAGCTCCCATGGACAGATACCTGTTGCTCTTAGTTTTGCAAGCTCTTAGCTTTATTTCCACTCAAGATGAACCTACTCACATATCAGAATGATACAAGTCAGTTTGAGTGTTTGTTTAAAAACCAAGCATAGTCTACTATCATTTCCCAAATATAATGCATGCACAGATGTTCTATCAGACACTTAAATCATCCCTAACTATTACTCTACACAAAGTCAGTTATATGCTTTTGTTGAATTACTCTAAGTTAATCATCCCCAAAGATTCTATCAGAAAATTAAATCTAACAGAATCAAATGCTTTAGTGAACAAATCAGCAAGCTGATTGGTTGTGTCTACTTTGACTAACTTGATTAGACCCTTTTCTGAGCAGTCTCTCAGAAAATGGTATCTGATTTCAATGTGTTTTGTTTTACTATATTGAACTGGGTTAGCAGTTATAAACATAGCAGCTGAATTATCAATATGAATTGGTGTTTGAAAGAAATTGTAACCATAATCAAGTAATTGGTTCTGCAACCAAAGTACTTGAGAGCAACCAGCTGAAGCAGCTATGTACTCAGCTTCAGCTGTGGACACGGATACATTGGTTTGCTTCTTGCACTGCCAAGAAACAAGTCTTGGTCCTAGAAACTGACATCCACCAGTTGTGGATTTTCTGTTGTTGTTGCACCCTCCATAGTCACTATCTGAATAGGAGTAGAGGCTGAAATCTCCATCTTTGGGATACCACAGTCCTAATGCAGGTTTGCCTTTCAGATATCTGAAAATCCTCTTCACAGCATTCAGATGGGACTCCTTTGGGTCTGATTGATACCTGGCACAAACACAGACAACAAACATTATGTCAGGTCTACTGGCAGTTAAGTACATTAAAGAACCGATCATTGATCTATACAATCTTTGATCTACTGATTTTCCAGCAGTGTCAGGCACAATCTTGTCTATTGTTGAGGCTGGTGTCTTGCATGAAGTTGAATCAGCAAGATTGTACTTCTTCAGAATTTGATGAATGTACTTTTCTTGATTGATGAAAATGCCATCTGTTTTCTGATGAACTTGTAAGCCAAGGAAGAATGTCAATTCTCCCATGGAGCTCATCTGAAATTCAGATTTCATTAAATCTTCAAAGCTTTGACACAGTTTCTTGTTGGTTGATCCAAATATTATGTCATCAACATATATTTGAACCACCAAAAGATCTTGATGTTCATGTTTGAGGAAGAGTGTCTGATCAATTGTTCCTCTCTTGTAGCCATTCTTCAGTAGGAAGGATGACAATGTGTCATATCACTTTCTGGGTGCTTGATGAAGACCATACAAAGCTTTGTCAAGCTTGTATACTCTATGTGGATAATCAGGGTCTTCAAATCCAGGGGGTTGAGCCACATAGACTTCTTCATCAATTTTCCCATAAAGGAAAGCACACTTCACATCCATTTGATAGACTGTGAACTTCTTGAAGGAGGCATAAGCTAGGAAGACCCTTATAGCTTCAATTCTTGCAACTGGTGCAAAAACTTCATCATAGTCTATCCCTTCTTCTTGAGTATATCCTTGAGCAATAAGCCTAGCTTTGTTTCTCACGATTATACCCTGTCATCCAGCTTGTTTTTGAATAGCCACCTTGTTCCAATTGGATGTTGACCTTGAGGCAGGTCTACAAGATTCCACACCTTCTGTTTTCTGAATTGTTGAAGTTCTTCTTGCATAGCCTCAACCCAACTGTTGTCCTTTAGAGCAGCTGTAATGTTTGCAGGAACTGTTTGTGACAAAAAGCAGGTGAACAAGCAAATGTTTGCCACGCCTCCTTTGCTCCTTGTAGTTCTTGCATTCAGGTCTCCAATGATATTGTCTGTTGGATGAGACTTGTGGATTCTGCTTGTTGAGACAGCATCAACTGGAACTGTGGATTCTAAGTTTGAGAAACCCATTGAAGCAGATGGAGTCAGCTGAGAAGTTGAGTCTATGAAGTAATCAAAAGGCTCATGGTCATTAGGATCAGCTTGTGTGTCAGTTGCTGCTGGGTTGTCTTCTTCCGCAGGAAGTTCTACGGAAGCATTTTGTTCTTCCGCAGGAGTAACTGCAACATCTACGGAGGCATTTTGTACTTCCGTAGGAGTTACAGCACCATCCACGGATAAACGTTGTTGAGTTGCAGGCATGGTTTGTTGATTCAACACCTCCTCTCTATCCCTTTGTTCAGCGGCCGAAGCAGGACTTACATCTGCGGATACTGATGCATCTGCGGATGTGTTTACTGATGTAACTTCATGCTGCTGACTTGATTCTTGCTGAGGTGTAGTTGAAAGTTGTGCCCTTGGTGGGTCAGCTGTCAGGGGCACTTCATTCAAACTTGGAGGCACAAATGGATAGCATGTATTCGCAGCACCTGCATTAATCAGATAACCAGTGTTAAATGATTCAGTTAATGCATCTATATCAAATAACCAAGATGATCCTTTTACATTTGTAGTAAACATGGATTCATCAAAAGAAACATTGGGAGTCTCTTCAACTATGTTATGTTCTAGAATATAGACCCTATATGATTTAGAAGTGGATGAATATCCAACAAAGAAACCATCATAGGCTTTTTCAGAAAATTTGCCCAATTGTTCTTTAGTATTCAAAACAGACACATGACATCCAAAGGCTCTAAGATATCCTATAAAAGGTTTTCTTTTAAATAAGAGCTCATATGGGGTTTTATTATGTTCTTTCACAATTAATGTTCTATTTTGAACATTGCAAGCTGTATTCACAGCTTCTGCCCAGAAGGTTATGGGCAAATGAGAATCAGCTAGCATTGTTCTGGCTGCTTCTATGAGTGTTCTATTTCTTCTTTCAGCCACTCCATTTTGTTGTGGAGTTCTTGGTGCACTGAATTGTCTAGCTATCCCTTTATTCATGCAAAAAGAATCCAAATCAGCATTAACAAATTCAGTTCCATTATCACTCCTAAAAATTTTAACTTTTAGATCAAGTTGATTCTCAATCTTGATCAAAAAGTCCATTAATGTTTCAGATGTTTCACTTTATGTTTTAAGAAAAAGACCCATGTGAATCTAGTGAAATCATCTACGATCACCAAACAATATTGTCTTTTTCCAATGCTCAGCACATTGGTTGGACCAAGGAGGTCCATGTGAAGCAATTTGAGTGGTGTAGTGTTAGTGTTGATTGTTTTGGATTTATGAGACACTCTGTGTTGTTTTCCTTTATAACATGAAGAACAATGATTAGAACAATGAAATTCTTTCTTTGGTAATCCAATGACTAAGTCATTTTTCACCAATTTATTCATGTTCTTTATGTTGGAATGGACAAGCCTTCTATGCCACAGTTGTGATTCATCTTCTGAAGATTTAGACAGTAGGCATGTCTCATGATTTGTGAGTGATGTGTTGTTCATATCCAAGACATATGTGTTGCCTTTTCTTGCTGCTTTAAGAAGGATCCAGTCTGCTGGAACTGCAAAACCTGGCTTAAGAATGTAACAGTTAGTGTTATCAAATAGTGTTAAGTAATTTTGATCACAAATTTGGGAAACACTAAGTAAATTATACTGCAAATTTTCACAGTAATTTACTTTTTCAAATGTTAAAACACCATTTGTTACCATTTCCTCACCAACAATTTTACCTCCCTTCTTATCCCCACCAAATGCCACATAAGAGGCATGTTTATGTTTGAAGTCATGGAGAAGTGCACAGTTGCCTGTCATATGTCTGGAACAACCACTGTCAACATACCACTTGTTGTCAGTTCTCCATGATTGTTCCTGCACACAAAAAGAAATTAGTTAGAATTGACAACCCAAGGCTTAATTGTCTTGGGTTTGCCAGATGTGTCAACAATAGTTACTCCTTCATGAATTAATCTTGAAGTTTCAGTATTAGTTGTTTCTTTTTGATTTGATGGTGGTGAGGATGATTCTGTTGAAGATGATTCAGGTTTTTGGATGTCTTCATGCTTATCTGAGTCTTTCTTCAACTTAGCTTGTTTTGGTTGATATTTTAACTTTGAGGAGGAGTCTGTAGTTTTGAAAGTTTCTTCATCTTTCAGCTTTGATTGAGGCACAGGAGTTCCTTTTGCAAAGTTATCAAAGAAACCATCAACTGCTACAGTCTGTTTATCAGACAAATCCACCTTTTTGTGAGGTGTCTTAGACTGTGTTGGTGTTTTCTTCTTCAAAGTCTTGTCCACAGCAGATGCTCTTTTCTTTGACTTTTGTTGTTCTTTCTGAATCTTTGTCTCCTTGTCACTTACTGAGGATTGAGAATCTGATTCAGATGATGCATCTTGTGACTTCTTTTTGCTCTTTTTCTTGTTCTTCTTATTAAAATAACATTCCTGAGTGGAATGGTTATTGTTGTCACATATGGCACAGTGTTTGTTGAAGAAACAATAAGCAATGTGATTGTTCATATTCCAAATGGAACAATAGCTGCTGAAATAGCATTCATCAGTATTGTGATTCTTCATATCACACCATTTGCAATATTTTTCTGAATTTTCTTCAGATTCAGCCTTTTTTTATTGTTCTTTTTCTCACTTGCTGAAGCATCAGTTGATTTCTTCTTGTTTTTGTTGGGAGCATCATCAGCTGTTTCTTGTTTGCCTTTGGCTGCCTTTTGTTGCTTGATATTCAGCTTTTTCTGTGCATGTTTGTTGGCATCTCTTTTTACCTCGTCCGTAGAATCAGTTTCTCTCTTCTGTTGCTTTTCTGCGGATTCAGTAGTTTTTGCCTTCCGCAGATGATCTACGGACTTGGCAATTTTTGCTTTCCGCAGATGTTCTACGGATTCTTCAGATTTCTCTTTCCGCAGATCTTCAACACTTAAATTTTTCTTTTTCTTTGTTGAAGTTTGTTGTTTCTTACCTTTCTCTGAAGACAAAGGTATCTCAGCACTTGATCCGCAGCTATCAACTTTGTGAAGGTTCAGTTCTTGAAGTCCTTCATTCAATTCAGCAATCCTCTTGCAGATAGTCTTCAGCATGTTTCGTTGCTTTGGAGGATACTGCAGCTTTGATTCTTCAAGAACTCGCGGAAGACCAGTTTCAACTTGAACATTCTTACCAATGTTCAGTTGAACAGTATCATGTTCATCAGAATCATCCAAGTCATCATATTTATCAAAATCTGATTCATTATGTTTAAGTGATTCTGATTCAGTAGATTCAGTTTCACTCATCTCAGCTTCATTAGTGTTTATATGACTGGTTTTTATGTCAATATTGGTGCTTGGCACAAAATGATTTGACAAATTTTTAGTCATTGTTTCAGGTAAAGGTGTGTAGTTATCATTAATAGGTGGGGCAACAGCATTATAACCCAACCCGGACCTGTTCTTCGATTCAATATGAGAGTTTAGCAACTTCTCATATTGCTGAGATGATAATTGAAACTTCTGAAGTTTCACTTCAGTGGATGCATGATCAGCCATGGATTTTGTTAAGGAAGTGGTCAGATGCTCAACTTGGGCTTTGCGGCTGTAGTTTTCAGAAACATATTTTTCTAAATTTTTGTAAAGAACTGATTTTGATTTGATATAATTTATGTTTCTTAAGTGTGATTCATTCAAAATCATTGTTTCCTTTACTTTATCAGCCAATTGTTGAGCATGGACTCTAAATCGTTCAACTTCCTCAACATATGATGATGAACATAACCTGTCTTTTACCTCTCTGGCCATAGGAGGAACTTTGTTTTCCATATGTGCCATTAATGCTTGATTCTCCTCTAACACTTCATTCTCATACATACTCCAGTCATATTTTCCATCTTGAAGTATGATCAGACCTGACTCTTTAGAATTGCTTGGTCCTGCTGATGTATTTGTGGCTGGTGGGGAGGTTAGCTGAGGTTGCCTATGCAGAGATCTTTGAGAGGTTGATTGCTGATTCTGATATTGCTGTTGCTGCTGATGTTGTTGTTGCTGCTGCTGATACTGCTGAGATGATTGTTGGTTGCATTCTCTAGAGAAGTGACCATAGAGATTGCACTTGAAACATCTGACTTTTGACTTATCAACACCAATCTTTGATGTTTTGCTTGCTGCAGCCAGATTTTTATTTCTCCGCAGATATTGCTTAGCTCTGTAAGCAATCATTGCCATCTGCCATTGTAGATCCATCTCTTCTACTACATCAGGATGGAGTTCCTCCAAGTCTTGTTGACAGATGTTTGCTGATGTAAGTGAACTTCCAAGATATGCTTGAAAGCTAGAACTAAAAGCTGCAAAGGCTGCTTTTTGTTCTTCAGAATCCAATATCACAGTTATTGGTTCTGACTGTTTGTTTTGTTTAGAAGAGTTTGCAGTTGCTGAAGTATCTCTTTTCTCTGCAGATCTTCCCTTTTCCTTTTGATTTTTACTTTGAGATGATTTCTTAGTGGGTTTGGATGCATAAAAACTGACTTCCTCTTCATCATCACTCAAAGTACAGGAGTTATCACCTTCATTATTTGACATAAATGCACTTCCAGCATTTTTGGTTTCCTTGAAGTGATAAGGTGAGACATGAGTTCTCACACTCTTGTTTCTTGATTGTTCATCCAGTTCAAGAGCTTCTACCTTAGCAACCAATGTATCTAGACCAGTTGTCTTGAGAT
>CM044003.1:74309166-74346666 GCA_024085815.1 Flaveria linearis | reverse complement strand
AAAATGTTGATGAACTTGTATGAATTGTAAAATTAGTTCATGTTTCTGGTTCTTTTGATTTGGGTTTTCTGATTGGATGATAATGCATTCGATTTGCTACTTGATTGAAGCGATTAGTTGATTTATCGGGGTAATTGTCTTGTTGTTCGTCGTTAATTTCAGTATAATTTGTTGTTGGATCAATTTTGTTCGTCTGATGTGTGTTCTAGGGTTCTGTTCGTTATTTCCAATAACATTTATTTAAAAAATATATATCTTTTTGTCTTTTCTTCAATTGTTAGAGAAATTTCTTGATTTCAGTTAGTTTCTGTGATTAGTGTTTTAATATATGTTGGTTTATGGGTGATTTGAATTGGGGGTTTGTTGAAAACTTGATTCTTTATCTAATTAGGTGTGTATTATGCCTAACGTGTGTTTGTTGTGTGATTTTTTTATGTAATTAAAGGATGAATGGGATAGAATTTGAGGAAATCACCATAGATATCTTGAAAAACCAGCAACATGCCCCTGAATATAAAGGTTTGTTACTTTGTTTACTACCATCTTTATTGATTTTGTGCTGAATTGTATATTTTAGTTGAATATGAATGAAGAAATGGATCACTGACAACACATACTAATGTTCAATAATCTTGTTTTATGCAGCAATCAACCCTATGTGTCAAGTGCCTACAATAGTTGATGATGATTTCACTCTGTTTGAGAGGTTTCTTGCTTCCTCTATATACTTTCGAGTTTACGGTATAAGGTTTATGTTATTTTTCATGATCTAAAAATGTCAAAACATTATGTGTTTTTGCAGTCACGCGATTCTTATCTACTTATCTTGCAAGTACCCGACAGTAGCTAGTCACTGGTGTATTGTTACAATTGTATTTTAAATGATGTTTTTTTGTTACAGTGGTGTGTATGTAGATATTTTAGTTTAATTATTTTACAATAGTATAATTACAGTGATGTTTTTGTTACAGTGTTGCAATTTAGTTAATATGACTTAATTACAATGTTGATATTTCTTTGTGGTGGCATAGTTCGTGGTTAATGTTGTTTTGGTTGTTAGTTTCTAAAATCATGGAGGCGTAGTTACATGGTTTAATATCATTGTTTTACAGAATGATTTACATTGGTTAATATGGTTTACATCAATTTACATTAGTTTACATTGGTTATATTGGTGTAATGTCGTTTGGTTGTTGTAACTATTATTACTGTTAATTGGAGTGGTGTAATATTGGGTATTTAACATTGTAATATTGGTTTATATCAATTTACATTGTTTTACATACTGATTTATATTGTTTAAAATTGGTTTACATCAATTTACATTGGTTTACATTGGTTTAATATTGGGTTTTGTCGTTGTGCAATTTGATGTTTCATTACAACTTTGATAAATGTTGCATTAGTATAACAGTAATTCATTACAATTGTTTTACAATTGTAAAAAATTATTTATATTAATGTCATAGTAAGTTGCATCAGCTTACAATTGTTTTACAGATTAATTTATATGGGTTTACATCAATTTACATGGATTTACATTGGTTGAATATTAGTTAATATTGGTTAATATTGGATTTTTCGTAGTTACATTGTTAATGTCGTTCGGTTGTTAAATTGTTGACTGTTATTCATATGATATAATTAACTGTTCTTCAAAGTAATTCACTGTATTATGTATGATTTTTATGTTTAACTCAATGTTTTTGTTGTTAATACAACATGTTTCTTTGATGTAAGTCTCGTTATTCTCTTTAATTCTAATATGTATTCATTTTGGGGTAGTTATATTGTTTAATGTCGTTCGGTGTTAAGTTATTGACTGCTATTCATATGTTATTGGGTATTTAACATTGTAATATGGGTTACATCAATTTACATTGTTTTACATATTGATTTATATGGTTAATATTGGTTTGCATCAATTTACATTGATTTACATTGTTTTAATATTGGTTAATATTGGGTTTTGTCGTTGTGTAATTTGATGTTTCATTACAGCTTTGATAAATGTTGCATTAGTATAACAGTAATTCATTACAATTGTTTTACAATTGTTAAAATTATATATAATAACGTCATAGTAAGTTGCATCAGCTTACAATTGTTTTACAGATTAATTTATATGGGTTTACATCAATTTACATGGATTTACATTGGTTTAATATTGGTTAATATTGATTAATGTTGGGTTTCCGTAGTTACATTGTTTAATGTCGTTCGGTTGTTAAATTGTTGACCGTTATTCATATGATATAATTAACTGTTCTTCAAACATCCTTTAACCTAATATTACAATTTTTTACATCCTGCCATTATAACAAGAACATCCAACCCACAATTTTTGTTGGCTAATACAGCCAAATTCTTTGAATTCTATCATTGCCCATTTATCCCAAATATTTGCACATCCCACTACAAGTCACGTTCTAACATTCTATGTCATTAAACAACAAATACATACCATTTTCATCATTTATCATCCAAACATTTGGTCCAACAAAACAACACTTTAACCTTTCGAGCGTTTTTCCTTGTGAACGTTTAAATCCGATAGCATTATTCGAGCGGCATATTTCTTCCTTAGGATTTTAATTTGTGGCTTCAATGCTCTTTCATTACACGTGAACCCGCAGTCAAACTTCGTCCCTGTGTTGCCCATGAACATCTCAATATGTCCCTGTATTGCCTATGAAATATGTTTCTGCATACAACATAACAATTTTCTATTAGTCAACCGTTAATTTAACGAACACAAAATAAAACTTTTGTCACTTCCAATCTATTGTTAAAAATGAGTACTAATTTGTAAAATTATTGATTTTACCACCCCTTCTTACATGTACTAGGTTGCTATCAGTTACATGTTATTACTTGTAATTATATGACCTTACTCAAACATACATGTGACTGCAGTAAAACAATTTTCTGGAAGCAGTTAAGCTTTATTTATTTTATTTCTCATTTTTTACACGTAGTTACATGTTCTTACATGAAGTTACATGTAGTTACATGAAGTTACATGTAATTACACCTGGTTACATGTTGAAAAATATGAAAAACGAACTCTGTGTAAGCTTATATAACCATGTGTAATAATATGTAATAATCAAAAACAGGTTTTAAGTTTTTACTTACCACTAACATTTTTCCACCAGTACACATCACATAATCAGATAAAATAAACCAAATCTAACATAACACTTAGTAACGTGATTTTTGAAAAACTTTCATGTGTTCCATTAATATTTTGTTTTGTTTTTTTATACAACTAACTCTATGTAACCAATTTTTTTATTATTAAAGGATGTCCTTTTAACGGTACCATACATATATTGTCATCTACAATACATTTTTATTCTACAATATGCATGTCAGTACATCTTACAATAATAGCACAACTTTTATTCCGTACATCCATTTACATGTTATTACATTGTATTTTCAGTTTCCAGTATACATGATCCATTGTATTACATTTACATTGAAATTACAAGTAAATATATGAAAATTACATGTTATTTACATTATGTTACATGTAAGTTCAGTTTCCAGTACAACGTATATTCATACACTCAATTACATCACTTCTGGCTCATAATGTGACCTTTGCCTAAGTTTCATGTATTCCATTTATGTGTTTCATTCCACAAGATATGTTCATTAAGGCTTTCTGTTATATTCCAAGAAAATACGTAATAGGAGATGAATCAGTACGTACTTACATGTTGTTAATCCTACAAAACATGTCCCCCATCCCAATCCCAATCCAGCATCATTTTTACATGTTCTTACCTATGCAGGAAGACAGTTGGATTGAGTCGTAAAATTGGTACATATTTTCTTTCATTCTAATACTAAGTTAACTATAATCATACATATAATAAAAGCTAAAATGCCTCTGTGCATAGATACACAGCTGAACGTATTATGGACGTTGACTAATCTTTTGCCTACATGTTCTTACATGTACTTACATATTCTTACATAATTATACCGAATATTGCAGTGAATTTCAGAAAACAAAAACTACCATGAATAATCCCTTTTAATAAAACCAGATTCTAATGTCAGTTAAACTAAATTTACTAAAACATAAATCTAAAACAACACATACTTTCAACTTATCAATCAAACCAAAAATGTCCCACCCCGATTTTTAACTACCCCAGTAACTTTTTTTACATGGACCTGCAAGATACATTAAAAGAGTTCAACTTTGAGTTTTACAATGGCTAAACATTTCCTATATTCTAGTAGTACCTTAATTATACATTATACTACAGTGATTCTTTTTCTTGACCAACGACACACTGACTACTACATAAGAATGACAAACGATTACACAACAGAACATTGTATATCTCAATTTACTGAATTTTTATTATTACACCTTTCTTACACTTAATTAAAATATACCCACTTTTTAAGAAAACGTTTTGCTTATGAAAAATTTATAAGTACTTAAATACAAAGCTATACGTATGTACAAATAAACAAGCCCAAAATAAAACCCAAAATAAAACCCTCAACTTTACAACTATACAAGAACGTATATTTGCAGACCCCAATTTGAATCTTCACTAATTAAACATTTTCCTCAGTTTCATTGAACAATAAACGCTTGCAAGAAGGAAGGTGGTGTTCTATTTCAAAAAGGAAAGTCAAGATGGAGCTGCACATTTTCCTCAGTTTCATTGAACAGTAAACACATCGACAGTGCAAACAATTGCTTGCAAACACCACAATTTGTTACTTAATTTCATCAAATAAACGATCGTAAGAGAATTTCGAACGCCATTTCATTTTAAACGATCAGATTACTACTTAAAGTACTTACCCGATTGTCGTTTCCTCCATTTTCTTCACCATCGGATGATTCTCCTCTCTTTGAACGGTTACCGTCGATCCCAAAAAAAAAACGATTAACAAACGCGGCGTCTGAACATTTACCGTCGTCGATTTTGAATTTCTCGAACAAGGAACAAAAGAGGGAAAGAGAAATTTGGGGGTGGGACTTCTTCTCTGAAATGTAAATTTTTGAAATGGGGTGGTTGTGAATTGGATTGATGTGATGGTTACTTTTTTGTGAACCCATGTCTGTGTACGGTGAGTACTACAACACCTATGTAAAATTACATAGATACCCTTTAAAGGGATAGTCAAACCTGCCACCACTAATAGTTTAATAAAAAATATTCCTGACCCTTGGATCAAGATTTACTTTAGAGATCAATGGTTGAGATAGGGTTAAAGGGTTTTGATAAAAACCTTAGGTTCTCAAAATAACTCTTCCTATATGTATATATACATATATAAAAAGTTATATTATGTATATATACATATATATATGTGTGGGTATATTATATATGTATATAACATATATATATACATATATATACATATATATTATATGTACATGTATGTGTGTGTATATATATATATATATGTATATATACATATATATGTATATATATATATACATATATTATATATATGTGTGTGTGTTATATATATTATATATGTATATATTACATATATATATACATATATATACATATTATATAGTACATGTATGTGTATATAATATATGTATATATATGTATATATATACATATATATACATAATATACATATAACCTATATATATGTATATGTATATATGTATATATATGTATATATGTATATATATACATATGTATATATGTAAATATACTATTATATACACACACATATATATTTACATATATATATATATATGTGTGTGTATATATATATACATATATATATATATATAATATATATATAATATATATTATATGTACATGTATGTGTATATATACATATTTATACATATATAGATACATATATATATCATATATATACATATACACATATATACCTATATATATGTATATATATATGTATATATATGTATATATACATATGTATATATGTAAATATATATATATATACATATATATATATACATATAATATATTACATACATATATATACATATATATATATATTATATGTATATATACATATATATAAAAATTTATATATATGTATCTATACATATATATATATATACATATATATATTATATGTATATATACATATATATGTATATATATATATATACATATATATATACGTGTGTGTATATATTATATGTATATACATATATATATACATTATATATACATATATATATACATATATATATATGTACATGTATGTGTATGTATATATATATGTATATATATGTGTATATATATATATATATATGTATGATATAAATTTATATACATATATATGTACATATATATATATATGTATATATATTGGATATATATATATATATATATACACATGTATATCTGTGTGTGTGTGTGTATATATATATATGTATATATATACGTATATATACATATATGTGTATATATATGTATATATATATATTGTATATATATGTGTATATATATATATCTATACTATATTAATAAGTATATGAGAAGGATAAAATAGTCATTTGACCAAAAACTCTTAAAATTAAGAGTTTACAAGCTGTAATACACAAGTTACAACCTATTAAGCCAGGTCAACCTAACTTGAACACCAGCCTTTTGGAGAACCGGAACAAGGTACCATCAGCATCAGCTTTATATGAATCCAAGTGCCAGACTACCAGAGTTTCTTTCAGTTTTTAAAATTCAAACGCACCCACACACATATTTTGAAGGAAGCAAGTAGAGAAGAAAGTATTCCCGACTCCTTTCAACATGAAAGCATGTCTTGCAATCAGCAACTGGCATCTCCATCATCACGACTACGAGCTATCTCCTTTGGTTATATCAGGTTTGATTTGTTACTCACCCTTTCAAGATATGCTTTGGTTTCTTTGGGTGTTCTTGCATTTGTGGTGTGTAAGAACGCACAACTTTACTTCTTTGTTTGCATATTTCGTTTTTTGATGTGAATTTATAAAGATTGAATCTGTAGATGGGTGTCCTGTATTCAATCGAAGGTGAAATGTGTGAGATTAGATGACGAATATGAGGGTGTTTGAGTGAGGTTTAAAAGCCTAAAAAGGTATGTTTGATATGATAATACAGGTTCTCTCTTTAGTGCTAAATATACTTCTTACATACAAATTGGTTGGCAACCCCTTTGAAATAGAACACCTGAATCGAATTTCTAGATGAAACGAAACGAGTCTCACTTTAGGTAATTGTCAAAACTGAATCTGAATCACTGCCTTATGGCATCTTTGATATTCTGAGTTTAATTGTTACGACCTTCATCATCTAGCGCTAATCTTTTTCTATTCTATTGTTCAGAACATAACAATTTGAAGATGCAGACCAACTGCTCGATGAAATGCCACAGCCAAGTTTAACTTTTCTTTCATGTTAGAACATGTAAAGTAAGTTGATAAGTTTTTATTCTCCTGAGGTAGGTTCACATCTCTATATATATCCTTTAATTTGTTTTATTTTGTTTGTGCTTTGAATGAAATTTTGTAGTAACTTAGTAATGTTATGTACATGGATCGTTTGATATATTATCAAGAGAGAGTAATGATCCTTTATCATACAACTTAGAAAAAAAATTGCACATCAAAGGGGAACTTACATTTTAAATTGATTTATACCATACACCGTGTATGACAAGTACAATGATTTCAATTCTTTAAACTTTCAGGAAGGGTTATATTTGGATGTTAGAACAAAAGATTTGAGTTGCAAGCAGTTTACCTACATGCAGGTACATGTCTTTGTTGCCTGAAAGGTATCTACAATATAATAAATACAAATATTCTAATTTCTTTGCTATATCTAACAGTTAATATAAGAAAAGAAGATAATTTACTCCAGTTTGTTGTACCACTTGAATTATCAACCCGTGCTTAAAGAAAGGCTGAGGAGTTGATTGCAAATTACAATATTAAAGTGGAGGTGTAATGTGATTTGATTAAATACTTGAGTAGAAACGAAATTGCATGTGGTATCGTATTATATAGTAATTTCACTATATACCCGCCAAAACATTGCATATATATGAAGTTGTTGCTGTCTATTTTGAGTGGTTTTTATACATATATTAGTTGTTTTTATGCAGACTTGTGAAGTTTATTGCTATCAATTAGTGCAGTTTTTATGCACTATATACCCGTCAAAACATTGCATATATATGAAGTTGTTGCTGTCTATTTTGCGTGGTTTTTATACATAATATTAGCTGTCAAAAGAGTGTAGATATATGCACTCTATTGCTTATGATTTTGTTTAGCCTTTATGCATAGTCATCAAAACAAGATAGTTTGTTGCTTTTAGAATAGTGCAACTTCTATACATTAGCTGGATCCTTTTTATTTGAATTTTGTTAGCCATCTAAGTTTTGCTGCTTACCTTTAAAAGCTAATTGTATTCACAAAGTGTTTTGACCCATTTAAATTGTGTTTTGATAGTTATGATTGTATAAAGTGTAGGTTGTTTTGACCTGTTTAGAGTGTGTTTTGATCACTTGGATAATTAAAGTGTGCTTGGGTTGTTTTGAGCCATTTAAAATATGTTTCGATCATTTAAAGTGTGTTTGGGTTGTTTTGAACCGCTTAAAGTGTTTTTTGATCAGAAAGCACATTTTAAAGTGTGTTTGGGTTGTTTTGACCCATTAAAGTGGGTTTTGATCGCAAAGATCATTTGAAGTCTATTATGGGTTACTTTGACCCAATTAAAGTGTGTATCTTTAAGATCATAATAAATAAGTTTGGTTAAAATGTCTTTTGATCATTAAGATCATTTAAAGTGTATTTTGGGTTACTTTGACCCAATTGTAGTGTGAATCTTTATGATTATTAAACATGAGTTTGGTTTTTTGGACTCAATTCCAATGTGTTAAGTTAACTTAATGGAATTTCATTGAGATGTTAAATTCGATTAGAACACTTACCATGCTAATTCTTGTTTGTGTAGGAAAAAACTCATCTACAATAGCCATGAATGGAAGATCTTGGATCAAATATTTGAATAACTAATACTTGGGAATATTGTTATTACTAGATTTTTTTTAGTCTTTCAAAATGGATAAGAAAGAAATGTATCATTTTGTAAAGCCTAAAAAGTTGCTAAGAAGTGGAAAATAGGATGTGAAATTTACGTATCACAAAAGCCCGCTGCATCACGCAGGTTTATTTAACATTATAAATGGTTGAGTAACCAATGTTCCTCATTCTGGTTGTTTTATGGATCTCTTTAAGGGTCATCTTATTTTTTCATGCGTTTGCAGTTCTTCCATCACTTAAGGGTTTCGGCAAATAAGGAGGAAATGAAGTCTTAATCTGGAATGAGGGTGAGTATGGGGTTGCATTTGTTCCATTCGCTTCTTCTTCACTTGAAAATTCATCAATTTGGCCTTTTTATCAATATATTCCAATTATATCCATTACTTCCTTTTAACCATATTTACAGAGTATGAAAAATATTCTTTCAATTTATGAGCTTTAAATACCCCACTTACCACTCATTTGTTCAGAAATTTAATTCCTTTATGCATTTAACATGGAAAATATAGATTGTTTTTAAGACTAAAGTTGTCTTTCTTAAATTAAACTGTATTTGTGTATTGACCCAGGTTTTATATGTGTTAGTCAACAGCCTTGTAGAAAGCGTAGGAATTAAATTTCTTTTCTTTTCTTCTAAATTTTCTTTAAATTTTGACTCATTCTTTAGTCTGGCTGGAAGAGGAAAGATAAGTGGAAGGATTAAAGTTCTCCGACATATGATCCCTCAATGTAACAAGGTGTGATTTTATTTAATTAACTCGAGTTAATTGCTTAAAAATTAAAATTAATAGGTTATAGAACTACCAATTATGTGATCTCAGGTTATTGGCAAAGCATTGGTCCTTGATGAGACAATTATTTACATTCAAACACTACAAATACAGGCCAAAAGGTGAGTTGGTTCAGAAGAACCCATAAACATTTCTTTGATCTCTTTTCTAATAAGAATAACTATAAATAGTTAAGGTGTTAATCATGAGAACATTCATTACATTGCTGTATTATTAGATCGAGGTGTTAATCATTAGCTAAAGTTTTTAGTCAATATAATGATGAGAAGGTTATATACACTTGTGAGTGCATCTTGGATGGCTTAAACTAGAAATTGGTACTACTCAAACTAGAAATTGGTAGAATTAAAGAACAACTACTGCCATAAATCTAATTTGTTGCTAAATGAGTTGTGGTATCCTTTTGTAAAGAAAATGAGTTGTGGTAGGGGATTTTTGAGCAAACAAATAGCTGGTTGTTTCATAAAAATAAGATTATTCAACACTATTATTTCTTTGATATCAATTAAAATAAATAGTACATAAAGTTTGATGAACTTAGATGAAAGGAAAAAAGAAACAATTTATTATTTTATAGTTTTGTTTAGTTCTATGTGGGAGCATTATCCATAAAGATTGTCTTTTTTAACATCAAATTTATGATAGCTAATTATTTCTATGATAATCTATATTTTCTATTTCGAATGAACTTTGGTGACTTCCAACCCATTTGACCTGCTATATCATTCCTTCATTTCCTAATTTAGAGATATCATTTTATATACATTATTAAACACCATGGATGATGGTCTTCTGGATGACAACTGCAGGTACGGCTAGAATGATATATTTATCTTTGAAGTTTTTTTCTTTTAACGATAGACAGACACATAGGTGACTAATACATTTATTGTGTGTGAAGTGTTCCTTTCTTAGCAACTATTCTAATGAGAAGGATTTTGCATTTGTAAAGTGAAGCGGTTCACCCCTTGAAAATGCAGCTTGCACAGTAATGTTAAACTCAAATGGTTTTAATTGTATGATTTCAAAGTAGTAAGAAAGAGTTGAGCTTATGTTCAGTTGGAATATGAATTTTTACGTTTGAATTAATTAATCGAAGGAACAAAAGGTTGGGCTGTTCTTTGATGGCAATATATGGTCAAATTTGAGTCCATTAGACAACACAGTTGTTAATGATGAAGCCTTTAAGATTATGACAAGCACCTGTTTCGTTTTTGTATGTATCATTTGTTGTTTATATGTTTGAACATTTGCATATAGTCAAACTAACTTTCTTGCATTTTCAAATTTAGGATAGATTTTGTGTTAGAAGTAATGCCAACACAATATATCAAGAGGTTTGATAAACTACAGGAAACGACTACCACAATGTAAATTGTCGGCATCGCTGCATCGCGCGGGTGTCTTACTAGTATATATATATATATATATATATATATATATATATATATATATATATATATATGTATATATATATATATGTATATATATATATATATATATATAAGTATATATATATATGTATATATATATATATGTATATATATATATATGTATATATATATATATGTATATATATATATTATATATATATATAGGGGAGGGATCCCTTGAAAACCAAGTTATAAATGAAAACCATGAAAACTAGGGGTTACATATATGTAAGTACGTGTTACAAAGCGTAAAACTAAGAGTTACGTATATGTAAACGTTATGTATATGTAAGTATGCATTACCAAATGTACCACTACGAGTTACGTACATAACTCATACATGTTACGTATACGTAAGTCATTTCGTCATCATCGACGTTACCTAGAGTTTTTATTAAAAAATATATAATAACCTCAAAAAATAAGGTTGAAATTTACTCAAATATACTTTAAACAATTAAAAAGATAAATCAATTATGAATTATATGATTGAGTAGTAGTGGTTTTTACGGTTTTCATTTATAAACATGGTTTTCATTTGATCCCTCCCCTATATATATGTATATATATATACACACATATATATACATATATATACATATATACATATATATACATATATACATATATACATATATATATATACAAATATATACATATACATATATATACATATACATACATATACACATATATATATATACATATATATACATAGGGAATCATTCTATTGAGAATCATAAATATGTAAAGAACTACTAAAAACCAAATAAGAATTGGACATAACACCTCGATAAAATTGGTAATACTAAAAGATGATGATTTGATTCTATTTTTAATTTTTTCTTTCATTTTAACATCTCTCTCCTTAATTTTTTAGAAAAACTTTAAATGTTCATATATGCAATACAATGTGTGTGCATTGATGCATATTATCAAAAGACTATAGATATCGTTATTTTTAAAAATTTATCTTAAAAGTAGTAAATTACAAGCATTTTGATATATTTATTTAATAAATAATATAAGAGTTAAAGTTATTCTTTCTGGTTTTTTACAGATTTATGGTTCTCAATTGAATGTCATTCTATATACATATACATATTACATATACATATATATACATATATTATATATGTATATATATATGTATATGTATACATATATATATACATATATATATATATATAATATACATATACATATATATATATGTGTATATATATGTATGTATGTATATATATATATATCTATATACATATATATATATATATATCTATATATATATATATATATATATATAGGTATATATGTATATATGTATATACATATACATATATATCTATATATATATGTATATATAGGTATATATGTATATATGTATATACATATACATATATATATATATATGTATATATATCTATATATATATATATTTATTTATATATATGTATAACGTATATACATATACATATATACATATACATATATACATATATATATTTATATACATATATACATATATACATATATATATATATAATATATACATGTATATACATATATATGTACATATATATATATACAATATATATATACATATATATATATATACATATATTGTACATATATATGTATATACATAATATATATATATATGTATATACATATATATATATCTATATATATGTATATATATATACGTATGTATATATATATATATGCGCATGTGTGAGTGTGTGTGTTAGGTGTATGTGTGTGTGGGGTGTGTGCGCGTTACATGTGTGTCTGTATATATTCACTATCATTGTTATAAAGTCAATAATATGGAAATGGGTTGGCAAATATCTTATTTTATGTTTTTTGATTATATTTTATGGTAGTTAGCAAGTTCTTACTTATTATATGGTAGTACATATATTTCAATTTATAATAGCGTGCATAGATAACGAGTTAATCCTAAGCTCAAATTTTAAGCTCATTAAGATAAACAAGCCGAATACAAGCCTATATTGGCCCGACTCGGATAATTTGCAACCCCTAAAGAATTGATCTCTATAAGGCCCCGTTACCGGAAAGCCTCACAGTTGGTTAATCATAGCATAAAATCAGTTTAATAACAAAACATTAGAGCGGAAATAATTAGACATTCATTTAAAACTTAGAAACTATGTCGTACTCATACATTTGTCCTTTAATTGTAAATGAAACATATTACTTGTTCTTAAATTACAATAAATATTTCATAAAAAGGAATGCCATCCATAGCTCCCCAAGTAGCTTCGTGGTGCCATCCTCAGCATCAGCGCTTACCTGTCCACTATTATGCATAAAAGTCAGCTTTGCTGAGTGAATTCTAGTTTTATATAAGTAAGAAAATATAAGCTTTATCCTCCATATAATGACCACGCATACATCATACTACATAACATTACTTGCATCATATTAAGCATGTTCATTATCTCTCATTCTTTCATTATGTTTCACTTCATCATAAGCGAGATTGCACAAAGCAAGAGCTCCATGTTGATCGACAATGAATGTCGATCCCCGTCAGTACACATCATCATGGTAGCTAACCCCCGACAGTTGATCCACACTGCAAGGCACGTAGCCCGCTCATGAATACGGATCCATCATCATACGTGAGACTCACATAAGTGAAGTCTATCATAGTGCTTGCAAGACTTTTCATCATCAAATAGGCCCGGGGTAACATTTGTTAAGTTCTACTTCTCATTAATATTATCTTCCGCTTAATATATAATACGTAACTTATTAAATACACATCATACCAAGTACTAGTCAACATAACACGTAACCAACCCTCCGCGGGACAGCGGGGTTCGGGGGCGGCAGCCCCTGACAGCGGGGTCCTAGGGGCAGCAGCCCCTAGTGGGGTCCAAAGGGCAACACCCCTGGCTGGGGCCAGGTCAGCGCGCAAAAATTTTATTTTCAGGTCCTTATATAGCATATTTTGTTATAGAAAAATTTATTTTTCTTGTTAAAACCGTTGAAATCCTTACCATGAAAACCTTATGTTTACTTTGCATAATAGCCCCAAAAACATAGAAAAACATTTAAATAAGGGGATCTAGAACTCACCTGGATAATGTGAGTAATTTTTAAACTAAGCACTCTAGGCTAGGATCACACTACACAACCTGCAAATAAGGTCACACTCAAAAGGTCATTTTATGCAGTTTTGCTGCCCAGTTTCGCTGTGACATCCGTCACCAAAGGTCCGTCTATTGACGTAATCTGTTAGTTTTGTAGTCGGTCATTCCTCACCCTTATAACCCATCTATGTGGATATTATGCCTGTTTCGTTGCTTAGTTAACCTTATGCGTGTGCCATCGTAGCTTAAATCATCGTCGTCTTGAAATCTTAACTGAGATTTGCCCCGTTAACACTAAACGCGCCATTTTATATAAAAACTATTGTCACGCATAAAGCCATTTTTAAATTATAAATATCATTAACAACATTTTATCATTAATAAAACAAGACTAATAAATAACGTTTTCAACCGAAACAAAATTTAGGAACTCGGGGCAAAGTGCGGGGACTAAACTTGACATTTTGAGAAACTAGGCTGGGTATAAATACCCATTTCCCAGCCATTTTCTTCACATCATCTTCATCTTCATCGATCTTCTTCTCTTCACCATTTTCTACACCAATCTAGCACCAAAAATCGACCCGTTTGTTGCATTTTCTTTGTCAAATCTTGAGTGTCATCGTGTATACTCGTTCCTAGCAGGTAGATAGCCTCACTTACCTCGTTTTTAGCTCGATTTAGCTGCTGCGTTTCTAGGGTTTCGGGTGCTCGGGTTCATCCGAGCACATGAGGTCGTGTGGGCTTGCATGTTGTGTTCTTGAGTGTGCTTCTTGTCTAGACATGTTAGGATATGGATTCTGGAGGTTCTTGGTGTGTAAAACCCATGCTCGGAGTAGCTGGACGCTGCTCGATGGTCTGTGCAGTCGCGACCTGCTGTGCAGGGCGACTGGGCCATTCGGCCGACTGAACCGTGCGACTGGGGCGCGTCGTGCGACTGGGTTAGGCGTATGAGTGCGTCGTGCGACTGAGCCGTGCGGTTGGGCAAATCGCACGACTGAGTCATGCGAATGAGTCTGTGCGAATGAATATGTGTGCGAATGAGTCTGTGCGAATGAATGTGTATGCGAATGAGTCTGTGCGAACGAATGAGTCATGCGAATGAGTCAGTGCGAATGAGATTGTGTGCGATTGTGCGTGAGTCGTACGACTGAAAGTCCAATCGAACAAGTGAATGTTCAATCGCACGAATGAAGCTGATTCGTGCGAATGGAGGTCCAATCGGGTGTATGGAGGTTGAGTCGTATGACTGGGTCTTGCATGGTACGACTGAATGCTTAGTCGCATGAATGAAGGTTCAATCGTACGAATGAAGCTGATTCGTACGACTGAAGGTCCATTCGTACGAAGGAAGGATTGAGTCGTGCGTCCGGTCCTATTGTATAACTAATAGTGTGTGTGTGTGTGTGTGTGTGGATCCCCTCTTCTTAGATCTTACGACGATAAGATAACATTAATAAAGTGTCATAGCTTGACCATAAAGATTAAAGTCAATGCTATCAACAGGCACATACTATTTAAAATAACCTAGTCTGAGAAGTGTATGTCTGCTTGTGTGTGTACCACCCACGACCGAGCCAAAACTACCGAGCCTATTGATATCATCTTATGCTTTATGATCATTATTAATGCTTGTTAGTAACTGTCAATAGGTGTTTGACGGTTCATAGCATCTAACCCTTGGAATATTCAGCACACGTGCTTATCATCTGTTAAGTGAGTTTCGTGGCCCCTTTTTACTCTCATCAAACCTTTTTAAACATTTTCTACTTGGGGGAAAAGAATGCTCACATATATAACTTGATTTCAGGCACCTTCCCTAGTGGAAGTTGGCTATTATATCTATGAGTATCTTCACTTGCTAATCTTGTGATTGCTGCTATGTGAACTTGAACTATGTGCTATGATACCCCTATGTATGACTTAGGGTATCACCCTACTATGCACTACTACTTGATGTTATGTGTTGATTGATGCTATATGTGAATGCCATTGACCTTGGATGCTCTCGGCTGTGTGGTTCTTCTGTGTGGTTCTTCTGTGTGGTTCTTCTAAGCCCTATGTATGACTTAGGGGTATCACCCTACTATAAACTATTTACGCTTTGGAAATGCTATCTTTACATCCATCAATTCCCGGGTGGAACCGATGAATAGGCTTGGCTGTAGCTATTTATAACTAGTAAAACCGCCTATACATAAGTGTAGCCGCGGTAACTTTTATTAAACTTACTTACTGTTTTCATCTTAATATCTTATATTACTTAAAACCTGCGAAGCTCACCAACAATCATGTTGACCGTTTTGAGCATTTCTTTTCAGGCGAACAAGGTAATTGAAGATCTAGGAGTGCTGCCTTTTAGAGGAGACCCTAGGATGCTTTTTGTAATTATTACCCTTGTAAAGCTTGAACATGACTTTTTGTATACTTGTTCCCGAGTTGTGGGAATCTACTTTACAAGTTATCACCAATGTTTATGTGATCATTTATGTTGTGCTTATGACTATGCTATCGTGAACATTGATTATACACAACACAAGTCTCCATTTGTGTTCGGGTGTCGTCATGACACGCTTGTCATCATATTTTTATTGCTACTCTATCATATACCATGTGTTATGACGATCCTGTCTAGCTCACATTCCCCGTGTTTCCGCTATTAGCGGGGGTGTGACAGACTGGTATCAGAGCCATTGGTTATAGAGAATTAGGCAATTACACTTGACCTGGACTATAACCTAGGAACCTTCATGTAGATTTGCATGCTTAAGCTTGTGTGCATTTATATATATCTCGTGTATGTGTTCCTCCTTACATGTTTGGTTATGCTTCTGTTACGTGATCTTTTACTTTGTGCTTGAGCCCTTGTGGTCGACCCCTATGGGATGCTTCCTATTGGATCTTCCGTTCCCTCTGTGCGCCAAGTTATCATAACCAAATTTGGGTATTGAGACCCGAAGAGATCTTCACAGATCATACATCGCGCTTGACCTCATACTGAGAGACCGACCCGAGGAGGCCATGTCTGAGTCCTCCCAAGGATGCGAGATAGACAACCTCCGCTGGACTATACGTAATTACATGTTTGGCTCTCAGTTGACTGATGGATTATTATGGATATGATGTGAAGGAAGGTCGGATGTCATGTAACCGGATTAGGCATCATTCTCGGTACATCGTGGGTGTGGTGGGAACGCTGCGGGGAACCCTATATATAAACACCACCGGTATACCGAGAATATGCTTAAAATGGGCTGCATGGTGATCTTGACCGACTGGAACACAAAACATTGGAATTTGATAAGTCAAGTACTTGTGTATCTTAAGGTGACTAAAGCTTATATGTTGCCTCTTGTATGAATAGAACATGCCGCCTCGAAGATCTACCCGTAGCAACAGTAGCGGAAGTGAAGCCCCGAGGGGCAGAGGCAGAGGCAGGGGTAGACCTCCAATAGCAAATGAAGGCCCTTCTGGCAAAAACCAAGGGGCTGGAAACCCTGATATGGCAGCCTTAATTGCTCAACAATTGACTGCCTGATTCCAACTATTGTAGCTCAGGTGAGCAATGCTCTGCAACAACAAAACCACCCCCACGGGGATGGTGGTAATGAGAACGAGGACACTGGGAACCCGATTGGGAATGAAAGCAATCAAGAGACTGAAAATGGTGGTACAGCAGGTAATGAAGCTGGGGCTGCTAACGCCAAACGGGGCTGTTCTTACAAGGAGTTTGTGGCCTGTAAGCCGCGGGATTTCGATGGTAAAGGTGGGGCGATAGCCCTGATTAGATGGCTTGAGAAAATGGAGGCTGTGATCGACATCAGTGAATGCCTCGACAGCCAGCGGAGCAAGTATGTTACGTGCTCACTGCAGGGCAGAGCACTAACCTGGTGGAACACCCAGGTTCAGGCTAGGGGAAGGGAATCTGCGATGCAGATACCTGGGATGAATTCAAAGCCTTGATTACCGAAGAATACTGCCCTCTCAACGAGATACAGAAGCTTGAGCATGAGTTCTGGAATCATGCTATGGTGGGGGCAGGGCACGCAGCTTATACTGACCGATTCCACGAGCTGGCTAGACTAGTTCCACCTAGTCACTCCGGAATCCAAGAGGATAGAAAGGTACATTTGGGGACTCGCGCTCAAATCCGGGCAATGGTAACTGCAGTTGCTCCTCCTACTATCCAGAGCGCTATTCTGAAAGTGGGCGCTCTCACTGACGAGATGATAAGAACAGGAGTATTGGGTAGGGGAGCGGAGAAAAGGAAAGAGACTGGAGAAACAAGCCGGTCTGGTACTGGAAAGTCTGATAAGAGGGCCAAAACGACCAGAAACATTGTGGCCGTGACTCAAGGGAAGAGAGAATATGCTGGGTCGCACCCGAAATGTGACAGGTGTAATCTTCATCATCCTCCAGCAGCACCGTGCCGGGTATGTTTGAACTGCAGACGCCCGGGGCATCAAGCAAGAGACTGTAGAGTAGCACCAAACTTGGTGGCACCCATCAACGCGGTTAACCCCGCTGGGAATGCCAGGGCTTGCTACGAGTGTGGAGCCCTCGCTCACTTCAGGAATATGTGCCCCCGACTGAACAGGGCACCGGTTCAGCAAGGAAACAACCAACAGTAGATAATGGCCATAGCAGGTGCTAAAGGCAAGGAAACCAAGGTAATGTTGCATGGGGTCGTGCCTTCGTCATTGGAGCTAATGATGCCTGTCAAGATCCGAACGTTGTCACGGGTACGCACTTACTCAATAACCACTTCGCATCTGTACTGTTTGATACTGGGGCAGACAATAGTTTTATATCATCTGAGTTTGTGCAAATGCTTGATTTGAGTGCCAGTAGACTAGAAACTAGTTACTCTGTAGAAATGGCAAATGGTAGGGTTGAACAGGCAGAGGAAATTATTAAGAACTGCACCCTAATGTTGGAAGGCCAGGTCTTCAACATAGATTTGATACCTTTTGAGTTGGGGAGCTTCGACGTAATAATGGGGATGGATTGGTTGTCTAAGCATGGAGCCGAGATTGTTTGCCGAGATAAAGTAGTGCGGATTCCCATGTCAGACGGGAAAGTACTCAGAATACAAGGAGAGCGACCGGGAAAGAACTTGAAGCTTATCTCCTGCATGAAAGCACGCCAAGGTCTACGAAAGCAGTGTTACACCTTTCTGGCTCACGTGGTAGAAAAGAAGGAAGAAGAGACAAATTGGCAGACATTCCGACTGTACGGGATTACCCGGAAGTGTTCCCTGATGATTTGTCTGGATTGCCACCTCCACGACAGGTGGAATTCCGTATAGAACTAGTTCCTGGAGCTACACTGATAGCCAAGACACCGTATCGGTTAGCACCCTCAGAGATGCAAGAGTTGTCAAGCCAACTACAGGAACTACTGGAGAAAGGTTTCATTCGACCGAGTCATTCACCATGGGGAGCACCGGTGTTATTTTTCAAGAAGAAGGATGGGTCGTTCCATATGTGTATCGACTACAGGAAATTGAACAAGCTGACCGTGAAGAATCGGTATCCTCTTCCCAGAATCGACGACCTGTTCGATCAGTTGCAAGGAGCCTCGTATTTCTCTAAGATCGACCTTCGATCTGGATATCATCAACTAAGAGTATTCGAGGACGATATTCCAAAAACAACATTTAGAACTCGTTACGGGCACTATGAGTTTTGTCATGCCGTTTGGGTTGACCAACGCGCCAGCTGTCTTTATGGATTTAATGAATCGGGTGTGCAAGCCTTATCTGGATAAGTTCGTGATTATATTCATAGACGACATACTCATCTACTCCCGTTCGAAGGAGGATCACAAGAAACACCTCCAAGCAATTCTAGAACTGTTGAAGGAAGAGAAACTTCGAGAAGTGAGGTTTTTGGGTCATGTAGTTAACGAAGATGGAATTCATATGGACCCCGGTAAGATTGAAGCTGTGAAGAATTGGGATATTCCCCAAACACCCTCAAAATACGGCAATTCATAGGATTGGCCGGATACTACCGTCGTTTTATTGCGAACTTTTCGAAGATCGCACAACCGTTAACTTTGTTGACTCAGAAAGACAAGAAGTTCGATTGGGGGAAAGCACAAGAACAGGCGTTCCAAACATTGAAGGAGAAGTTGTGCAACGCACCGATATTGTCCCTCCCAGACGGAACCGATGATTTTGTGGTGTACTGTGATGCTTCACATCAAGGTTTGGGCTGTGTACTAATGCAGAAAGATAAGGTAATTGCTTACGCTTCGCGACAACTCAAGGTGCATGAAAAGAACTACACAACTCACGATTTGGAGTTGGGTGCCGTAGTGTTTGCACTCAAGATATGGAGGCATTATCTATATGGAACCAAATGTATCATCTACACAGACCATAAGAGCCTTCAACACATCATGAATCAGAAAGAACTTAACATGCGACAGCGACGGGTAGAGCTACTTAGCGACTACGATTGTGAATTCGGTATCATCCGGGGAAAGCTAACGTGGTAGCTGATGCTTTAAGCCGCAAGGAGCGCATGAAACCATTACGTGCTCGAGCGCTAGGTTTGACTATTCAAACTAATCTAAAGGCTCAGATTCAAATTGCACAAAACGAGGCATTAAAAGAAGAAAACCTTACGGGGGAAGAATTCCGAGGGTTGGATAAACAAATGACTCGCAAGGATGACGGCGTACATTACTTCGTGGATCGTATATGGGTCCCCAGATGGGGAGATGTACGTACACTAGTCTTGGATGAAGCACACAAGACTCGATACTCTGTTCATCCTGGTGCAGACAAGATGTACCATGATCTGAAAGAGCTGTACTGGTGGCCAGGCATGAAGAAAGATATTGCTATATATGTGAGCAAATGCTTGACTTATTCAAAGGTCAAGGCTGAACACCAGAAACCATCAGGATTATTGCAACAACCTAAAATTCCCGAGTGGAAATGGGAGAACATCACTATGGATTTCATCACCAAACTCCCGAGAACGCCAAGCGGACACGACACAATATGGTCGTGGTGGATCGAATGACAAAATCTGCTCACTTCTTGCCTATCCGGGAAGACTATAAGATGGATAAGCTGGCAAGGGTGTACATCAAAGAGGTCGTGACACGTCACGGGGTGCCAGTGTCAATCAAATCCGACCGAGACAGTCAATTCACTTCACGATTTTGGCAGACGTTACAGAAAGCGATGGGCACTCGATTAGACATGAGTACTGCCTATCACCCACAAGCAGATGGCCAAAGGAATGAACTATACAAACCTTGGAAGACATGCTTAGAGCTTGCGTAATCGATTTTGGTGGTAGCTGGGACACTCATTTACCATACAAGCATTGGATGCGCTCCATTTAAGCATTATATGGACGGAAATGTAGATCGCCTGTATGTTGGGCCGAGGTTGGTGAAAGCCAGCTAACAGGTCCCGAAATCATTCCAGAAACCACTGATAAGATCTTCCAAATAAAAGACACACTCAAAGCTGCTAGAGACCGCCAAAAGAGCTATGCCGACAACCGTCGGAAGCCACTAGAGTTTAACGTTGGGGATCGAGTGTTGCTTAAGGGTCTCTCCGTGGAAAGGGGTTGTACGGTTTGGAAAGAAAGGGAAGTTGGCCCCAAGGTATGTTGGACCATTCGAGATCATAGAAAGAATCGGTCCGGTGGCGTACCGATTACGGTTGCCACAAGAGCTTAACAGTGTACATGATACTTTCCATGTATCGAACCTCAAGAAGTGTTTAGCTGACGAATCACTTCACGTACCAATTAAGGACATCAACATGATGAAAGCCTCCATTTTGTGGAGGAACCTATTGAGGTCGTGCACGAAAGGTCAAAAAGTTGAGGCGCAGCAAGATACCTATCGTTCGTATAAGATGAATTCCAAACGAGGGACAGAGTTTACGTGGGAACGTGAAGATCAGATGAGACTCAAATATCCACACCTGTTCGAGGATGACGCCCATGGACCTAGCACCAGTTGAATTTCGGGACGAAATTCCTCAACTGGGGGATACTGTGACATCCGTCACAAAGGTCCGTCTATTGACGTAATCTGTTAGTTTTGTAGTCGGTCATTCCTCACCCTTATAACCCATCTATGTGGATATTATGCCTGTTTCGTTGCTTAGTTAACCTTATGCGTGTGCCATCGTAGCTTAAATCATCGCGTCTTGAAATCTTAACTGAGATTTGCCCCGTTAACACTAAACGCGCCATTTTTATATAAAAACAATTGTCACGCATAAAGCCATTTTTAAATTATAAATATCACTAACAACATTTTATCATTAATAAAAAACAAGAATAATAAATAACGTTTTCAACCGAAACAAATTTAGGAACTCGGGGCAAAGTGCGGGGACTAAACTTGACATTTTGAGAAACTAGGCTGGGTATAAATACCCATTTCCAGCCATTTTCTTCACATCATCTTCATCTTCATCGATCTTCTTCTCTTCACCATTTTCTACACCAATCTAGCACCAAAAATCGACCGTTTGTTGCTTTCTTTGTCAAATCTTGAGTGTCATCGTGTATACTCGTTCCTAGCAGGTAGATAGCCTCACTTACCTCGTTTTTAGCTCGATTTAGCTGCTGCGTTTCTAGGGTTTCGGGTGCTCGGGTTCATCCGAGCACATGAGGTCGTGTGGGCTTGCATGTTGTGTTCTTGAGTGTGCTTCTTGTCTAGACATGTTAGGATATGGATTCTGGAGGTTCTTGGTGTGTAAAACCCATGCTCGGAGTAGCTGGACGGCTCGATGGTCTGTGCAGTCGCGACCTGCTGTGCAGGGCGACTGGGCCATTCGGCCGACTGAACCGTGCGACTGGGGTGCGTCGTGCGACTGGGTTAGGCGTATGAGTGCGTCGTGCGACTGAGCCGTGCGGTTGGGCAAATCGCACGACTGAGTCATGCGAATGAGTCTGTGCGAATGAATGAATGTGTGCGCGAATGAGTCTGTGCGAATGAATGTGTGTGCGAATGAGTCTGTGCGAACGAATGAGTCATGCGAATGAGTCAGTGCGAATGAGATTTGTGCGATTGTGCGTGAGTCGTACGACTGAAAGTCCAATCGCACGAGTGAATGTTCAATCGCATGAATGAAGCTGATTCGTGCGAATGGAGGTCCAATCAGGTGTATGGAGGTTGAGGACTGGGTCTTGCATGGTACGACTGAATGCTTAGTCATATGAATGAAGTTCAATCGTACGAATGAAGCTGATTCGTACGACTGAAGGTCCATTCGTACGAATGAAGGATTGAGTCGTGCGTCCGGTCTGTTGTATAACTAATAGTGTGTGTGTGTTGTGTGGATCCCCTCTTCGGAGATCTTATGACGATAAGATAACATTAATAAAGTGTCATAGCTTGACCACAAAGATTAAAGTCAACGCTATCAACAGGAAATACTATTTAAAATAACCTAGTCTGAGAAGTGTATGTCTGCTTGTGTGTGTACCACCCACGACTGAGCCGAAACTGCCCGAGCCTATTGATATCATCTTATGCTTTATGATCATTATTAATGCTTGTCAGTAACTGTCAATAGGTGTTTGACGGTTCATAGCATCTAACCTTGGAATATTCAGCACACGTGCTTATCATCTGTTCAGTGAGTTTCGTGGCCCCTTTTTACTCTCATCAAACCTTTTTAAACATTTTCTACTTGGGGGAAAAGAATGCTCACCTATATAACTTGATTTCAGGCACCTTCCCTAGTGGAAGTTGGCTATTATATCTATGAGTATCTTAACTTGCTTATCTTGTGATTGCTGCTATGTGAACTTGAACTATGTGCTATGTTACCCCTATGTATGACTTAGGGGTATCACCCTACTATGCACTACTACTTGATGTTATGTGTTGATTGTGCTATATGTGGATGCCATTGACCTTGGATGCTCTCGGCTGTGTGGTTCTTCTGTGGGTTCTTCTGTGTGGTTCTTCTAAGCTGATCACCACTACAACCATTAATCCCGGTAATTGGGACCTAAAGATTGGTTTGGTTGTAACCTAAACGTATGCGCTGTGTGGATCTTGCTACGTCACTTTAAACTTATTATGCTATGGAAAACCTTTTTATATATAACCATTAATCCCGGTAATGGGACCTAAGGATTGGTTGGTTATAAACTATACGTATGCACTGTGTGGATCTTGCTACGTCATTTATAAACTATTTACGCTTTGGAATGCTATCTTTACAGCCATCAATTCCCGGGTGGAACCGATGAATAGGCTTGGCTGTAGCTATTTATAACTAGTAAAACCGCCTATACATAAGTGTAGCCGCGGTAACTTTTATTAAACTTACTTACTGTTTTCATCTTAACATCTTATATTACTGAAAACCTGAGAAGCTCACCAACAATCATGTTGACCGTTTTGAGCATTTCTTTTCAGGCGAACAAGGTAATTGAAGATCTAGGAGTGCTGCCTTTTAGAGGAGACCCTAGGATGCATTTTGTAATTTTACCCTTGTAAAGCTTGAACATGACTTTTGTATACTTGTTCCCGAGTTGTGGAATTACTTTACAAGTTATCACCAATGTTTATGTGATCATTTATGTTGTGCTTATGACTATGCTGTCATGAACATTGATTATACACGACACAAGTCTCCATTTGTGTTCGGGTGTCGTCATGACACGCTTGTCATCATATTTTATTGCTACTCTATTATATACCATGTGTTATGACGATCCTGTCAAGCTCACATTCCCCGTGTTTCCGCTATTAGCGGGGGTGTGACATTCGCTGGCAGTTTCGCTGGCAGTTTCACTGGTAGTTTCGCTGCCAGTTTCGTTGCCAGTTTCGTTGCCAGTTCGCACGACAGTTTCGCTGTCAGGTGCGCCCAACTTTCGTTGGAATTTCCTAGTTTCGCAGTATCTACGGGTCAATAGTTTCGTCCCAGCGAAACTGTAGTTTCGCTAGAACTTCTCATAGTTTCGCTGGATGAGTGCACAGTTTCGCTGATCGGGGCACAGTTTCGCTGGTTGAATAAAAATGGCGAACCAGCCCGTTTTTAACCTAAAATCTTAACTTTTTACATCCAAATCCTTGGTTTACCATCCATGAAACCATATCTAACCTTTTTACACGTTTTCATACGTCAAAATTTGACCTTTATGTGTTTCTTTGAAACTTTTCAAAACCCAAAACCTAACATCCGGGTTTGATCTACAGAAGGGTTTAGAGGCCAATTCTTACCTGAATTTGTTGCTCCCTTCTTGATATTTGATGCATAAACACCCAGTTCTTCAATCCCTTGACCTTAGAAGCTCCAAATCTTAGTTTCCTTCACTTTCTCTCTTTACTTTCTCTCTCTATGGATTTTGGGAGCTAGGGCTGAAATGAAGGAGATGGAGGTGCTTTGGATGGGTTAAGAGCTGATTATGGGCCTTAATCACTAGGCTCTTGCCCATAAACCCAATTTAGCCCATAACCCTTTTCCTTATTTTATTAAATACCCATTATTACGCCCATTATCCTTAATAACTCGTTTTGACTTTTCGGGGTGTTACAATCTCTAGATCGCCTGAAAGCATGACTATATGCAAAGAGTTATGTTTATATTATTGATTATGATGGGACATTCACCCCAGTTACTAACTTGTCAACTTCACGCAGTTATATTTCTCTTGTTGTTATTATTCATTGGCCTCCACTAGCTTAATGTCAAGAACCTTTCATGCTAAGGAGTTGTGTCGTTTGTTATATGGTATTAAGCAGTTAGCCCAGGACATTGATTGGCTTGTTTCTAGTGGTATGGGAAAGTTAGGGATGGTTATAAGGCATATGATTATTATGTATTCTTTGGACATCATTAGGGCCAAAATATTGTTTGTTGTTTATCTGGATGACATCATAGTTGTAGGCCTGTTATTGGACACCTCACAGTTGGTACATCATAACATAAAACCTTCATATTTACCAATTAATATTGGAATCCATACATAGACCATTCCATAAAAACTTTTCTTAGAAGGAATATCAAAATGTGTGTTAAAAATAACACCAAATCCATAAATTTTAGTTGTGGTACCATGAAATTTCCATCATCTTTTACAAGAGTTAGTTAAATTTCGGGGCAAATTTTTTTCAACAACAAGAGGATGATGTGACACCCAATATTTTCAGATCACCTTCTAATCAACAAGAACATGGTTTTCTGATCATACATTCATGACTTTAATGTGTTTTGCTTAAATTCAATATTATTGAACAAACATTAACGAAACCCTTAACGTAACGCTAAATCGGAGAATTGTCGAATCGCACATGTGTCTGTCCCCGAAAGTTGGTGATTTGTCAAAATAGTTTTCTAACAATAATATTGGTATAAAATTATGTGTTATGTATTTATGTGACTAAATGCTTAGTTTGGTTGCGAAAATTGGGAATTGTCTTGCGTTTACGTGTTTTTACGCATTTTAGCTTTTAACGTCTAATTATTATAAAATGACTTTACAATAGAAAATAAATACAATTTCATGTTATTAATTGGTTTTATATGGGCATTTGGTGGTTTCGGTGTATAAAAAGATAAATCACGTAGTGATAAAACAATTTTATAAAACGATGGGGGCTTTTTTGTAAAAAAAAGTTAAAAATAAAAGATTAAAACCCAAACCCAAACCCCATTTTCTATCATTTGCGGCAGCCCCCCTTCCCCAGTCCCTCTCTATTTTCGAAACACAAATACACAAGAACACACACACTCTTGATTCTTATATATCCTTTGATTATAATAATAAACATGAACCCTAGTTATCTAATAACAAATCAAAACTTAAAATTGATTACATTGATGATTGATTATGTGTTTTTATACGATCTAATGATGTTTGTATGGATTGATTTTGTGAAATTGTGTCGTTTTGACCAAAACCTGAGACTTACTTATAATAAAAACTTCAATTTGGTGTTTTTTGTAGAAATCATATGATTTTGATGAAATTGGATTAAAATTGATGGTTTCTAGGATGTTAGTTGATGCTAGTGGATGAAAATTCATGTTTTGAACTTTTGATTTGGCTCGATTTTTGAGTACATTCCATTATAGGAAGCGTTTGGGTAAGTTAGTTTATAGATGATGATTTATGCATGTTCGATGAGATATGATAATGGTTATGTGATGTTTAGGGCATAAGAATGGATTGGAATAATTGAATGGTGAAAACGCATCATATGAACATGCTTTCTATTTATGGAAGTTTTTGTGACTTGATGTGATGAATGTTGAATATGACATGTGTAGAACATGATATGATGATCTTTGGACTGGTGTGGAAATGATCATAGGAACATGTTAGGATGTTTGTATGAAATTTGTGCAACTTGTGTTCTTAAGTTTAAATTAGAAAACTTTGGGCATGATGATGTTTCTAGGTTATGTTAACATGTTATGGAAAATTGTTGAATGTGTTACATATCTAATTGAGATGGTTGTTGTGATATGACTCGTAATCTTAAAATGGATTGCACATGTCTAAAAACAATATCTTTTAAAAATAGATTTCAAACATGAAACTTATTTGAATAATTATTTGAACTATTTGAGTTGTTGATACAGGTTCCTAGTTTATGTACTTCAATGTAAATGTCTTTCATTCTTACACATATATAATGCAAATGCTTAATGAAATATGGTATGCGTTTTGATATTTAACTGCTTAGTTTATATCATATTCTTATTCTTATTGTAATCGGTTTACTCATATTTATGAACATTATATATAAGTTGAGGTTGTTGTATATAGTTTTGAGTCAATAATGATTCAGAAATGTGTTCAACTTTGTCGGGTGGTTATTCATGCTAATAAACCATACTTATGGACCATACGCACGAAAGAACCATACTTATGGACCAGTCGCACGACTGAACCAAGAGACTGGATCAGTTGTATGACTGAGACATAAGATTGACTTAGTCGCACGACTGAACCTCGTCCATCCAACTTTATAGTTCGTTCCTGATCGATTCCCACTCGTTCTTAACGTTTGTTTAATTGTTATCGATCAGGTTGTCATTCTTACTGATTGGATCGCCAATCAAATAGAATTCCGCGCTATTTGGTTTGGTCTCACACAGAATCAGTTAGTACTCTGTACGAAAACGGTCCCTAACAAGTGGTATCAGAGCTTTAGCTTGTGATTTTGCGTGGATTCGATTAGTGTTGGTGTTAAAATTAACGTTTTTAATCAGAAGATTCACTTTTTGCTTCAAAACGTGTTTTTGGCGAGTGCATGTGTTAAAGTTTCTACTTTTCATCAGAGGCAGATTAGGGTTCTTGAAAATTTCGTATTTTGTGTCAAAGTGTTCAAATTCGACTATTCCAACCACAGCAGCCTCAGTCGCACGATTAGATCAATCGCACGATGAATCCCATTTGCATATTCCAATCGCACAACTGGACTCATTCGCATCGCTCATTCGCACGGTTAAGCTATTCCAGTCGGTTAACCTTAATCGTCCTCTTCATCGTACGACTGAATCAAATCGCACGATTGAATTCATTTGCATCCTTCAATCGCATGATTGACCCAGTCGCCTTGCTCAATCGCACAAGTGAATCTGTCTTGTCTTAAGTTTGTCAAGTTTTAAGCCATGGAAGACCAGTTTATTGCGTTCACTGTCGGAAAAGGACTCGCGTATCCAGAATCTTCTTCTTCTAGAAAATGAGATAGGGAATCACAATAAACTGCCAAAGTTGTTGACTTTGGATGAGTACCCATAGTGGAAGTAGCGGTTTGAAATCTACTTGAAAGGTGTTGACCCTAATCTTTGGAAATCTATAGAGACTGGTTATACTGTACCAGTCAGTGCAAATGGGGTGAAGTTGACTTTAGGGGGTATGAATGAAGCTCAGAAGGTTCTACATAACGCTGAAATAAAGCGTATGCACTGTGACTCAGTCATTACCTAAGGATATATTCCATCAATTCTCGGAGAACAAGCAGTCAAAGAAGTTATGGGAGGCTTTAGAAAAGAGATATGATGGTAATGCAACCTTGAAGGCGCTGATGGCTAAAGCTCTTAAAAAGGAATTTGATAATTTCTCACCAATAGGAAATCAGAGCTTAGATGATATCATTGATCGATTTATTACTGATGAGTGAACTGCATATCATGGTGACTACATCTATGGAAGACAAAGTTTCAGTTTTACTGATGGTCTGCCAGACAAATGGGATCCATTTGTGTCTAATCTGAGACAGAATGACCTCTTGCAACGTTAGACATAATGATTTCATTTTGAAGTTGAGGGAGGAAGAACTACGACTGAAATACAAGTCTAAGAAAGGATCCTATGCTCAGAATCCTTCACTGTACAACCCTGTTCCTACTCCAGCTCCATCAGGGGCACGCTACAAACGGCGTTTGGCTAGTGCAGTTAGGAGAGCCAAAAAGTTTGTTAAGAAGACGAGACAGAACTTGTTGCCACCAAAGACACTATGTTTGGGTTTGATAAAACCAAGGTCACATGCTTCAACTGTGGAGAAAAGGGAAACTTCAAACGTGAATGCGTAAAGCCAAAGAAGACGGGTAATGGCAACCCTTTCCTTTGATCAACCGTCAGGACAAAGAGAAGATTGGGGCATCATAAGCAAATAGTCAAAAGCTATGGTCGCTCAAGGCGATGAAGGACGAGACTGGTCCTTCAGATTTGTATCTGAGGGAGAATCAAATATAGCATTAGTTGATGATTTGGATGATGGATCTGCGAGTGAGGGAGACATCATAACTGAGCATGCACGTTTAGAAATTGAAGAAGCTATGGATGTGGTAGATCATCTTGTTGAAGAAGAGTTAAGTGCTGGAAACTCAGAATCTCCAGTTATCAAAGTGTCTGAATCTGCATATGGCTGACTCGTTCTAGTTCTATACAGGTATACTCTAAAGATGAATTGTTTGATAAACATGCTTGTGATGAATGTGATAAATTTAGAGAAAGCATTGATTAAAATTTGCTAGGCTATTAGAACACAATGATAATCGATAAATGATTTAAATCTGTGCACTGAAGTAAACCGTGTTTTAAACCCAAAATGAGTGTAGTTTTAAAGAAAAGATAGAACTGCTAGAGAAACAACTAAGGGAAATCGAGGTTGTTGCCCTAAATCAATCAAAGAACGTAACGTGGGGAAGGTCTGGGATATAAAGTAGTACCGCACCACATGCAATCCTTTTAAATACTAAATGTAGACCAATAAACAATAACCGGTTAAGGATCATGTGGTGACTACTCCTCTGGTTAGTGACCTAGAGTCCATAGGTAAACCTGTGCAGTTTATCATGAACAGAAGGCTACTACTTCAGGATTGAAAGATAAGTGCTTAAAGAAGATTTGTGTGATAAAGTTGAAAAGGATAATGTGGGTCGGGTTAACAAACATCTACGTCAGTAGAACCTAAAATTCTAACCAACAAACCCTAAACGTGTTAATCATCAAAATCTGATAAAAAGAAAGAAAATGTGCTCAAAATGTCAAAACAATTAAGTTTGTTAAAGAATGTGAAGCATCTAAGAAGGATGAGAAACAGACTATCTCCCGATCATACTCAACCCCTCACAGTATTTCTCCCCTACCTATCGAAGGGAGATCCTGCTATAGTTGTGGAAACGAGGATATATTTCTCCAAATTGTCCTCATTATCAGACACCTAAAAGAAAAATTGAACTTTTTGATGAAAAACAAATATTTTTCAAAAATAGATCTAATACTCTTCCAAGATACCAAAGTCAACACAGACAAGCTCAAAGCGAACCTGTGGTGCCTAAGGTTAAACCTAGGAATATTAATGAACCTAAAGTTCAAACCATAAGCCAGTCGTCTGTTACCACAAACAGGCCTTGCAAAACTGGGTGTGTGGAAAGAAAAATCAAGTAACGTGTCTGATAGTGAGGACAAGAAGAAGAAAGATGTGTCTCGTCCTCTGAAGGTCAGTGGGTTGAGTTCATGATGTGATATCTTTGTGAAACCCAAGCCAGTAAAGGTTGGTCCCCACCGAGCTAATCATTTCATTCTTTGTGCAGGTTGTCCATTACAGCGCTCACTAATACCTGGATATTGATAGTAGGGCTTCCAGGCACATGATGGGAATTCATCTCTCTTTTCAACGTCAAGTAAATTATAAGGGGACATGTATCTTTAGTAGGAAACAAAGGAGGATATATCACCGCAAGGCAAAGTGGGAAACGAGAAGGTAAAGTTCGACAAGGTAAACTACGTTCAGCAATTGTAAAACAACTGCATTCTGTCTCCCAATTTGTGATAAGGGCTTTAAGGTCGTGTTTGACAATAAGAAGTGTTAGATACTTAAGAAGGAGTATGTTATCCCGGAGGAGCAGTTCTAATGTCGCCTCAAGATATAACAAACTATATGTCTTGGACCTTTTAAAAGCCTCCAAAACTGAGTCTACTGCTCAATGTTTCTTGTCAAAAGAATTTGAAAGGGATTCAATTTCTTAGCACAGGAGAAGGGGACACATCATCTAGGAAGATGAATCATCTGGTTCAGAATTATCTGGTGGACAGAGTTAGTGTCAGAACATCCAGCTTCCAGACTTCTACATAGCATGCAAGAAAGAGAAACAGACAAAGAAGTCTCACAAATCGAAGAAAGTTAATTTATCGAGATTCCTCTTGAGCTTCTACATATGGATCTGTTTGGCCCTGTCAGCACAAAGAGCATTGCTGGTGATTGGTACTGCTTTATGGTGACGGATGATTACTCAAGATTCTCTTAGGTGATGTTTCTGAAAGCGAAGTTAGAGACATTTGAATCATTCAAACATCTAGTTACCACATTGGAGTCACTCTACAAGCTGAAAGTAAGGAAAATACATTTAGACAACCAGGACAGAATTCAAGAATCAGTGGATGGAAGCATTCTGTCGAGAGAAAGGGATTGTTCATAAATTCTCTTCTGCCTACACTCCACAGATGAATGGAGTTGCTGAACGGAAGAATAGGAGCTTGATAGAAAACAGCAAGGACAATGTTAGCTGACTCAAAACTGCTGGTTCAATTCTAGAACGAGGCAGTGGATATGGTGCTATACTATAAATCGAGTCTTAGTGGTCAAATGTCAAGGAAAAACTTGTTATGAGTTTCTCCAGCAGCGTAAACAAGTTGGAGTATCTGGAACCATTGGCGCATCCTGCATGCTGTTAAAGAAAAAATCGCTTGGGAAAGTCTGCGAGAAGGCAGAAGAAGGTATCTCCATGGCTTACAGTATACCAGACAAAAGGGTTATAATAACTCAACTAGTCAGGTAGAAGTGTGGTGTAATGTGATGTACAAAGATACACCCCCCTGTGGGAAAAGGACCTTCCGTCTTCTTGACTATGATGGATTTTTTAGATCCTTTAATATACCTTCTTCCCATTCTGATGATGAGGTGGCCATTCAAATGATGTACGATGTTCTGAATACTCCTAATCGAGACTCGAATCCTCGACTCCATTAGAAGCTACTAGCCCTTTAGGGGGAGAGCTAGAGATAAGTGATTCCTCTTCTGATGATGAAGAAGTTAAAAACTGAAAACATGAACTAGGAGGAACAGGTCCCCACTGCTGAAAGTACACCTGCAGCTGATCATGAAGTAACTGGAACTTCTGAACCCAGTCCTTCAACAGCCACGAAACTGATCCTGTGATTCAAAACCTGGATGATGAAGTTGCAATTCCCATAACTCCCTGAACTAGGATTAATGTGAATCATCCCTTCGATAACATCATCGGGGATATTCTCGGGGAGTTCGGACACAAAAGAATCGCTTTACTCAGCGACTATGCTGCGGTCATGGAAAGGGGGTACATACATGATAGGGCATATCGATGTTTTGTGGTCTCAAGTGAGCCCAAGTATGTAAGCGAGGCCTTAAAGGATAAGGCATGGGTAGGTGCCATGCAGAAGAACTCCTACGTTTAAGAGTTAGGTGGCTGGACACTTTTCGACAGACCAAAAGGTTCAAAAGTGATTGAAAATAGGATTAAATAGGTCCAAGGGGGAGTTTGTTGATACACTGTTCCTAGTTTATGTACTTTAATGTAAATGTCTTTCATTTCTTACACATATGTAATGCAAATTCTTACTGAATATGATATGGTTTTGATGTTTAATTGTCTTAGTTTTATCATATTCTTATTGTAAGGTATTACTCATATTATGAACATTATATATAGGTTTGAGGTTGTTGTATATAGTTCTGAGTCATAATGATTCAGAAATATGTTAACTTAGTCAGGTGGTTATTCATGCTAATGGACCATACTTATGGACAATACGCACGAATGAACCATACTATGGGACCAGTCGCACGATGAACAGGAGACTGGATCAGTCGATGACTGATACATAAGATTGACTCAGTCATATACCGACGAACTTCAGTCATGTGTATGAGTCAACGCATGAGTCAGTCGCACGCTGAACCATGCTAATGGTTTAGTCGTTACGAATGGATACTGAAAACCTATATATACCACATAATTCGTGGAAAACATAACATTCGAATACTATTATACCCTAGCCATCCAGAGCGTCCCAGTTCGTCCATCCAACTTCATAGTTCGTTCCTGATCGATTTCAATCGTTTTAACATTTTTTTTAACGTTAGATCGATCAAGTTGTCGTTCTCACTGATTGGATCGCCGATCAAATAGTATTCGTGCTATTTGATCTGGTCTCACATAGGATCAGTTAGTACTCCATATGAAAACGGTCCTAACATGAGCATTATTAATAGGTATTTACTTATTTGAATCACCAACGGGTCATTGGGTCAGTCCGGTCAACTTTAGTCAAACAAGAGTCAACTTCGGTAAAAAAAAGTTAAACTTGTCAAACATTTCTCGAACAGTTAACAATTACATTGTGGATACAATATGGTTCTCTTGACCATTATGTACACACACTTATGGACCTACGTTTATTAGGTAATGATTAGCTTAAGCTTTTACGCATCATGTTTTCCTACACATCTAAGGTGAGTCTTCACGATTCCCTTTTACTTACTTTCCTCTTTGGGGAGAAGCATGCAAACTATTTTTATCTGGTTTTAGTATTATTGGTATATCGTTTTTTACTGTAGTGCAAATGTTATCATTCAATTGTTACATACTTGAATCATTATAACAAGCTAGTGAGGTAATTTTAAGTAGTACTGATGGGTTTGACAAACCCAAACCCATGCTAGTATGCTATCTTGATCGGAGGTCGAACAGGTGTTAATTGACCTAGACACTTGCCATAATATGTATAAGACATGGCGGAAGGAAAAAACAACTCACAAACACACACCTTTGGTTCGAAAATCTATGTAGCTCGATATATAGGCTAGCTACCTATGGTATACTTTATTTAATTTTAACTTGAAATGCTCAAACATATTACTGATGTTACACCTGTGAACTCACTAACCTTTGTTGACACAGTTAGCATGTCTTATTAGGTCGCTGGCCCGTCTAAGGCTAGGTTTCATATTTGAGGCGCATGTATTATCTTTATAATTTGAAAGGGCTCATTACATTTTCTATTTCATGGGGTCTTGTTTTGTGCATTTATTACTCACAGTTTTACAAAAGTTATGTTTCTACATTAATTACATTGATACCTATGTTTACTTTGATTTAAGGTTAAACACTTATTTAAATCACATATAGTGTCATTTGATATGACTGTGTCTGAGATCCGATTTTGTCAGCACCTTGCGATAGAATCCTGCTGGTGGATTTCGAGGGTGACACATTAATCTGTTATTTGAAAATAAAGGATGCCAGATGAAAACTCCAAGTAGCCCCAATCATGCTTGAACTCTCCCAGTCACAGCTTACCAATCACCCGATATATATACAAAGTAAACGTTGTTAAGTGAGTTTTAGTTTGTAATGTAACGCCCTAAAAATTAAGGTTAGATAATTAACATTATAAGTTGATATTATATATAATATATATGTATATATGTGGTGTGGGTGTATGGTATGTATATATATATATATATTATTCATAGGATTTACTAAAGTAACTTGTTTAAATTGTTGTATATTAGTGAGAATAAGTAAATATACTATATGAACATGCATGCATACATGCATGAAAATGTACGTGTGATGTATTCTTTTCATATGTGATTATTGCATCTTACGTGTCTAGTTATCAAGATATAAGATTACGTGATTGGTCACTTGATGATATATGTCTTTTATTTACCTGAAATGAAATTAGAATCAAAACTTAATCAAGTATTACTAAACAAAGTTACATTTAGAACTTTGTATCAAAACTAAAACCAAACAAATCTCAACCACTAACTAAAACATAACCTTAACTTTAATATCGTTTTACTAAACTACTAACTAAATAACCCGATAAACACCTTAACTACTAATTAAGACTAGCTTAATGACTAGAAAGTCATTAACCCCACCTCCACCACCTAGCCACGCCCTTGACGCCAATCACCTCCTAAACCCGCACCTAGCAACCATAACACTAAACCCACCCAGAAGCTTGACACCTCTTCTCCTAATGATCCACTAATCAAGTCTATAAATCCACCTCATCACTATAAAACAACAGAGTTAATGATGATCCTTCAACTTCTTAGCAAACCCTCGGCCATAATGAAATACAAACACTCCCACAACCGCAAACCACAACATCACTCTCCCCCTCTCTCTCACGGGTCGCTATCCACAACACAAAACACCCACAACCGCCACCTCTCTATCTCTCGGTTTTTATACATCACACCATTACAAACACCACAACCTAGCACGATCCCTCTCTCAGCTCACACTCTCAGCTTTTTAAGAATTTCCGAAGTTCACCATCAACTGGTTCGGTTTTGTGATCATCATCACCACCTTTTGTTCATCTTGCTTGTGATCCAAAGACTAACATTCTCACCGAGTTTCAAGAGGCCTAACCTTAGTTTCTTTATCAAGTTAGTCATTACACATATGATTAACAAGTGTATGTGTTTAACACAAACACATTAAATAACTCTGAATGATAATCACCAAGCACCCTACAGAACTTATGAACACACGACTTTATCTCAAAAATCAGTAAGAAAGGGGATTTAAGGGTTAAAAACTTCAAAGGTTTTATAAAAAACAAATCTAACAAAAAGTTTACAAGTAAAGAGTTAAAAAAATATTAGTATTCTTGATGAAATTAGAATAAATACTTAATAATTTTGATTGTGGGAATAATGTCTGGAACATGTTTAGAAATATTAAAAATAGTAATTTGTAAATTTTGGTGTAATAATGTTGAGTAAATTAATTTTATAATTAATTCAAGGAAAATAAGATAATTATATTGGAAGCTCCGAACTCATAAAAATCTGGAAAAATTATGTAATTATCCTTGTAATTTATAGAAGTTTTTAGAATAATTTCGTGATTAATTTCATTTGTATGACTGAGTTTTACATTTTAATATAACCTGTAAATAGAAAATTAAACCAAATAGCAAAACACTGGATTAATTATGAACAAATTTACATAATTATAACATTCAAAATAGAACCGTGTGTCTGAATGTCATAATTTTAGAGACACTTAACTATTTTTTGCTGAATTATAGGAAACAGTGTAAAAATCTTAGTAAACTGGCCATTAAGGGTTAATATCCTAAAATTTTATAAGACCATATGGACTTCAGGATAATTATTCTAGTAAATTTTGATGGTTTTATAGACCCGTTGATATCTATATTTTATGAAATTTTGTAGAAATTCTAGAAAATTCAGTAAATAATTATTAGTTGGAATTTTCATATATTAATTAGGATTTTTCGATGTTGTTGCCTATAAAATTTCGTAATATATGGGTAGCATTAGCTACTGTTTGGAATTTTTATTCGATTAAATTGCTGAAAATTTTAAAGAAATAAGATGTTTTCTACCTTATAATTATTTTATAGAGTTTCGATGGAATTAATGTGAGATTCATAGCCCCCGTTTTTAAGTTTAGTGTTTTGGGTGAAAAAAACATACTGTTATGTGATTGATGCTATAAATAAAAACTTTTTGAGATACTGTCATGTTTCCATAAG